>JANIMX020000536.1:5485208-5498809 GCA_024582655.2 Erythroxylum kunthianum
TAATATATTGATATTAACAAATAAACATGTTTTTATTTTTATTTGAAAGAAAAACAAAAACTAAAAACAGAAAACAGAAAACGAAAATTAAAAACCAAAACAGAAAAACAGAAGTGGAACCAAACAGCCCGTAATAAACTGGTCGGTTTTTAACAATAAGAATTATTAGAATAAATCGAATTAAAAAATTAAAAACCGAACCAAAAAGTTAACATGGTAATGGTTGAACTGACCCAATCAATTAAATTTTTTAATCATCCGTTGTAATACATGCAATACATATACGAAACAAATTATTATCTAGTAATTTCAACTGAAAGCAAGAGGTTGAGTTAAAATTTCTGGAAAATGATGCAGGAGAATGGTGGAACTATGATGTTGAAGAGATAGTGAAACAAGGGAACAAGCTGGGATTGCCACCAAATGCATCTGATGCTCATACCATCAATGGAAAACCTGGACCGCTCTTCCCTTGTTCAGACAAACGTCAGATCTTACTTTGATTTGTTCCTTAATTAGCTGTTAAATATGATTAATGAAGTTTCTATTCAGTAACTTGTTAATCGTCAGGTACCTGTTATTCCTAATAACATGAACAAGTGGAAATGTGTTCCTTACAGATACATTTGCCATGGAGGTTGAGCAAGGAAAGACATACCTGCTAAGAATCATCAATGCTGCACTCAACGACGAGCTTTTCTTCGCCATTGCAGGCCATAACTTGACTGTGGTAGAAATTGATGCAGTTTACACAAAACCCTTTTCAACTAACGCAATCCTAATTGCACCAGGCCAAACTACAAACGTTCTTGTTCGAGCAACACAAGCACCTGGCAGGTATTTCATGGCTTCCAGGCCTTTCATGGATGCTCCAATCTCCATTGACAACAAAACTGCCACAGGGATTCTGCAATATAAAGCCATCCCAAACACTGTCCTCCCTATCCTTCCACAACTACCATTACCTAATGACACTGCTTTTGCACTTGATTATAATTCCAAGCTCAGAAGCCTGAACTCTCTTGAGTTTCCTGCAAATGTACCTCTCAGAGTAGATAGACACCTTCTGTACACAATTGGTTTGGGTATAGACCCATGTCCAACCTGCTTAAATGGAACAAAACTCGCTGCTTCACTCAACAACATCACCTTTGTCATGCCTAAAATTGGCCTGCTTCAAGCTCATTACTTCAACATCAATGGAGTTTTCAGAACAGATTTTCCTGATAACCCTCCAACACCATTCAATTACACTGGTGCACCACTTACTGCAAATCTTGGTACCACATTAGGCACCAGACTCAGTAAGATTGCCTACAATTCAACAGTGGAATTGGTACTTCAGGACACTAATCTTCTAACAGTTGAGTCACACCCCTTTCATCTTCATGGTTACAATTTCTTCGTTGTTGGAACTGGAATTGGGAACTTTGATCCTGAAAAAGACCCTGCAAAGTTTAACCTAGTTGATCCTCCCGAAAGAAATACAGTCGGAGTTCCGACCGGAGGGTGGACGGCGATAAGGTTCAGGGCAGATAATCCAGGTACGAACTAGACTTAAAACTGATTAAATCTTGATTCTTTTGTATGTATAACCATTACTTGACTTGTAATTTTTTTTTTTAATCATCTTTCAGGGGTTTGGTTTATGCATTGTCACCTGGAGCTCCATACAGGCTGGGGACTGAAAACTGCATTTGTTGTTGAGAATGGAAATGACCCAGATCAAACAATCTTACCTCCTCCTAAGGATCTACCTCCATGTTAGGATCTAACTTTGAGCTTCTGAAAAAGGATGGTTTTAACCATGAATTGATGTAATAACAATTTCTTCAAATGTACAAAGAGAGGAAGTTCAAAAAGGAGGACAGAACCGATTAATTGTATGAATTCCAAGTCAATAAATTTTTCTTGGTTCATTCTGGTTCCATAGAGTTCATCCTAACAGAGCCATGCTTGAAATGCATGTGCCGAGTCTTTTAAAAAAAAAAGTAAACTTCAAAAGAGTGAAAGGATTGGTAATGGTTGAAGCCATACTCGAGCTCCCCAAGTCTCAAACTCGAGCCTGATTGTATGAACCTAAATCTAAACTTTAATTGATCAAATTTAATCTAGTATGTTAACTTAAGTAAGACCAGATCTAATTATATTCGAACCAATTTATTATAATTAGTATGTTAACTTTAAGTAAGACCAGATCAGATTATATACTGGGTGTTGTTGTATAAACTAATTAAAAAGGTAAATTTGTAAGGAAACTATATTCTTCATTTCCTTCAAAGGGAAAATCATGATGTTAACTAGAAATGCCAGAATCAAGAATTCTTCATGTCTTCTCATGAATGACAATGGCAGACATCAATTTTGGGGGCTAAAAATTTTGGATACCATAGTCAAAAACTTGACTGAATCATCTGAATACATGTACAAACAAGAAAGTAGTACTTGTCCAAACATCAGACCCCGTTGTATCGTTTTCATTGCAAAATACAATCGAGTCTCTTAGGTAGTGTGGTTAAGAGCACATTCAAATCCAGAGTATAATCAATGTGTTTCTCTAAATAATAAAAATACAATCATGAATCTTCAGTTCTACAGTTCTCTTCCCATCTTGTTCCTCTTCTAAGAGTTGCCTATGAACCAACCAACCAACCGAGCTTTAGTCTGCACGGAAACTACTGCTACTCGCGGCAGAATTCTTACCACCATACTTCTGTGGAAGACAAAGGAAACCTAAGTGTTATCTAACACAACCTCAAATTCTACTAAATTAAGTTCTTTCAGTAACACAGAGAGATTGCTAAAAGATAACTGAAACTCACCTGCTTCCCGACGTTGATCGGGATATACTTGTATTTGATCATGTGCCCAATTTGGCGCCTCATGGTAAGGAAAAAGAGAACAATCCAGTAGACGAGCAGTATGGGCCAAAACACAGGAACATCAAATATGGAAAAGAAAGTCATCACAAATGATATGCAGAATGCCTTCGTGAAGGAATACCTGGAAACATAAACAACAAATAGAAAAGAAAACGGATTCATTCTTGGGCACAAAACCGGACAGTTAATTCTTGAAATCAATCTCAAGTAGTTAAGTCATCTGAGACAAGAATCTCAATGGACTTAACTGCTAACACTTCCAATCCCAATTATTTATTCTCAAATGCATTGTAAATCATCAATAAACCAATTAGAAACATCATGTACAGGTTCTGAACATTTTTCTTGACATTATATAGGTGAACAGGCTATAAAGATTTATCTTCTGCGGGTGTTTCCAGTTAGATGTAGAACATATGCCCAGTGGTATTTACCATGCTTAAATTTGATGAGAAACTTTATATATAATGAAGCATATAGCATGCCACATCAACGATTAGCTCAAATTTGAAAAATAGGTCTGAATGTAAATTTTGAAGATTAATTTTACCAAACCTGTCTAAATATCTATAGAAAAATTGGTCTATGACTACAATACTACTTCCCTCCAATATTATCCAGCATCATGAAAGATTGGCTTGATGAACATATCGTACATATATACAGGAAAGCTAAATCATACAGCAAAGAGTAAAGCCAAGTCGTATGTGAAGGCATCAACAAACAGGAAAAGAAACAAAAAAGAGAGAAGAGAAAATATTTCCTTACCAGAACTTGAATTCCGGAAGTCGGCGAATGAATGGCTTGAACTCATCAGAACCCTTGGTTGGCAGAAGAGCGCCATTTGAAGCTTCAATTTCAGGATCAACCAGAGGTGACAAAAATCCAATGAACAAGTTAAGTATATAGATCTCAAGTCCATATGAAATGATGTAAAACCCCTGAACATAGTAAACCCGCATAGAGTAAATAGCCATGACAACAAGGGTCCCGATCCACCTGTAGAACGTAAGAGGTGTAGTCTTATCCAGATAGTACTGATACATCCTCCAAGCATCATGTCCCAATTGAGCTACAGGTGAAGCCACTGAGGCACTCTCACCCCCACCTCCATCCATTTGATTCGGGTATTACAATCCTGCAGATTTTAAAGAAAATCTGTGGAACCATCACAACATTAAGCCAATACATGGACATTTTGCTACCCGAAAAGCACAAAAGCTAGAACCAAATATTCACACATCTTGCCAAATGGTTATACTTAATAAACCCCAAAAAAATCAATTGCACACGCCATTCAATCCAAGCTCATGAAACACAAGATTTACATTTCCCATCCACCATTTAAGCTTATTTCCATCCTCAAAAGTGTTACAACAAATGAGCCAAAAACCACCAAACCACAAGCCTATGTACGTTGAGATATACACAAATAATAGAAACCCAACTAAGCTAATTATCAAGAAAGCTTAGAAAATCCATTAAAAAAAACTAAATTTCACCATCTTTATAAAGAACCCAGATGCCCATAACAAGCCTATATCCAGCATATCTATCCATTTAAAGAAAGAAAAAAGATCTGAAATGATTAAACTAGGGTTTCACAGCACCAAGACAAGACACGCCCATCAAAAATCCAACAATCAGATCTATAAACAACCAGAACCCACAATACACAGAAACGTAAAATCTCTATTGAAAACAAAAGCAAACAAATATCTGTAATCCACATGTATGTAGAGTTTAAGGTCTCAAAGTGCATCACAGCATAAGAACAAGCTCAGAAAATCACAGAAAATCAGAGAAAATTTAAAGGAATTAAAAGAAACTGACCTTAAGCTGTTGACTTGAAGATGGAAATTAAAAAGGAAAAAAATTATTGGAAAAATACCTAAGTAGGATCAAAGTTTGACAGATCTATTATTGCTTGAGAGGATAAATTATGCTTATAATTTTCTTAAATATGATTCCAAAGAGAGAAGAAAAAATGGAGGAGAGGAAAAATAGGTATTACCGACAGTGACGCGGTTGAATGACAGGCGCAATGTTATTCGTCTATTATTTAGGAAACGTGAAACGGTGGTGAGGGCTGAGCTAGGTAAGTTTTTTTTTCATTTTTCATTTTTTCTTTTAATATAAGTAAATTTGTCAAAAAAAGCTCGAGTCAAATGAATACGTATTTAGGTCTATTTGTTTGAGCTGGTAGCGGATAGTTGGTAGCTGATAGCTGATTATAAAAAGCTACCTTTAGTAATTTATTGAATCATGAATTGTTTGGAGCTTGAACATCTATCAGAAATTGTTTGATGTCCTTTATCAAATAGCTGTTAGTTGAATCAGGAGCTGTTTTGGGCTATCAGCTCCTCCCAAACGCTAAAACAAACAGGTTCTTAATACAAATTTTCTGATTTCGAGAACAACACTCAATAAAAATTTTACTAATAAGCAAAATCTGAAAATATCTAGTAATATGCAACTTTACTTTTAACTAGTAGAGATGTTGTTTCAAAATAAATGGCTAAATTCTAGTAGGGCAAAATTTCTAATTTTGAATTTGATGTCAAATTCAGCCTATTCTTGATTAGGTTAAATTTGAACTTAGTCTTAGACTTTATAAATTTGAAACTAATTAAAAATTTTGAACTTTAAATTTGGAATACCACGTTAAATTTAATCTTCATCCAACTAAAATTAAGCTTAAACTCGAATCTCATAGAGTTCAAATCTTGATAAGTATATTCGATTTAATCTTGATATGATCAAAATTAAGGTTAGACTTGAACCTCGTATAGTTTAAATTCAATCCGGATCAATCCAAACCTAAATATAGACACAAAATCTAACCAAGTTTTCAACATTAGACCATCTCCAACCATAAATTTATTTTTTGCAATTAACTTACTCCAAAATTCTATTTTTACAGTATTATTACAGTACTTTTACTCCAACCCATAATTCTATATTTTACACCAAAAAAAATATTCTTTTTATATTCCTTTTACAAATATATTTTACACCATAACTCTATATTTTAGACACAAAAAACAGCTACACCAAATTTGGCGTAGCTACAATAGCACGCCAAATTTGACGTGAGAAATGGCGCTCGGTTGCAACCGAGCGCCATTTATCCAGTCGAACGCTATTTTTGGCGTTCGATTGGAGATGCTCATAACCTTATGAAATCCAAATCCAATCTAACCCACATTTTGAAACTTTTATATGATTTTGAGAAATAAAAAATCTATTATTTCATACATTACATTTTTTAAGTAATTCAAAGCTTGGTTAAATAAAAACGACGTCATTTTATTCGAATCGATTCGGGTCAAATTGAACCAACCTCTCAAGTCGGAGTCTTGTCAAGTTGAACTTGTTGATTTCGGTCTAAATCGAGCTAAATATTGATACGGAAGAAAAGCTCTTAAGAGTTCTGAAAAACTCATTTTCTGTCACAAATCATGGTTCCATTTTTAACTTTGCAACCTGCCTGTTCTAGTGCAGTTTCAAAGAACCCACCTCCATGGATACTTGAATCGATACAAGGTGGGGCAAACTGAACAATGATGTCTCTTAATGTGATCATGAACACTGGCTTCTGTGAATCATCAACCACAAAGCAGAAACTGTCCTTAGCATCTGCTAAATTCTTCATTGCTTGCTTCAGAGTGCTGCTTCTTTTGATGGTGACTGGTCTGTTCATTCTCGAGGCTAGAACACTTCCTAGATCTTTCTCAGGGGTGTGATAAGATTCAGAATCAAGTTTTGCAGCTTCCATCTGAATAAATTCCTCCACAGTTCTGATCCTGTTAAGTGGTCATCATCAATCACTCATTTCTTCTCCAACTAGACACCAAGAATTGTGTTATGTACATACTTTCTATTGTTAAACAGCTCATTATTCTCGAAAAGAAGATGAATATCAGTGTCCCTGATGCACCCAATAAGCTTCTGGGATCTAAGATCAAGCACTGCAACTGTACCAACTCTGCTTTCCCACAAGATATGAAGAGCTTCTGCTAAATTTTGATCACCATGGACGATCGAAAAGCGTTCACCTTCAATGCTTGATTGGTGAAATAAAAAAGGGTTCAAAACCAGAGTTTTGATTCAAGCATGAACAGTGAATGAAAGCTGAATGTGGTTACCTGAACTCAGATATAGCCTTATCTGCAATTCCATCGAACCACTCTAGCCCACTGGATTGAAGCAGCAATTGGATTACTTCATTCTACCAAATATGTTTTTGCCAAACAGAGTTAACGAACCTTTTCAGAAATTTGATAAAAACTGAAACTTTTTCAGACGGATTACATTAACCTGTGTTATGAAACCAGTGATCTGAAAGTTTGATTGATCAATGACAGGCACGAATTGGACTCTGTGCTTTGAGATAAGCAACAGAACATGAAATAGTGTGTCTTCCAATCGAACAGGTAAGAATGGATCCCAAAGGAATGACTTTGCTAACTCTCCAACCTGTAAATTCAAGAAGAAAAAATAAACTCTTCATAAGTAAACACAGAGAGATGAATCATTATTGACAGAAGTAATCATGAACAACCTTGGTGTGGCAAATCTCAGGATTCTGTTCAAGCAAGTCAAAGATTCCATCTTTTCCTGTCTGATGATCATCAACATCTCCAGTTTGATTCAGGATCCTTTCACTTTCCTTAAACAGAGAAAAATATTCAAGTTTTTGGATTCAGATAGATCTAGCATTCAAATCGTGTTTAGATCTTTTACCTCGATCCACCATAGAACCATCCTAGCAATATCTATGAATCCTATATATCTATCTGTAAATCTTCCAATTGTAGTAGTATCAGGGTCGAGAACATCAGCAATTGGAGCTCCAAACACATTTTTCTTGTACAGCAAAAGTATTGCATCCTTTACTGTATCCCCTGTTTTTAGTTCCACCACTGAACAGAGAATTGAAGATAAAACAGAGCATGAACAAAAGAACCAGTAACCAGAATTCAAAATGAACAAGATGGGTACAACAAACCTGGAAATTTTTTAATTCCAGGGATTGAATTAATGGGAATGTGATCAAAGAACGTTTGTAGGGCAGTTCCAGGATCTAGTTCTTGATGCTCCTTGTCACCGGTTCCCATGAAGTGGGAGATGATAGTCTCCTTCTTCTCCTCCAAGCTACCACCTTCCTGATCTTTCATGGCGTCCTCTAATTGCCTGAGATCGTTGCTCTTTGATTCTTGCATTGGCTCTTTAGTTTCAGATTCCTCTCTGTGTGTCTTCACTTCTCTCTGTTTCTGCTTCAGTTTTTGTCTGAGATCCTCTGTTTCTGTGTCGTGAATATAGGAGAACCAAAGTGTCTTGTCTATGTGGGGCCACAAGATGACGGCGTGCCACGTGGAAGCTAAAAGATCGGGTTGGGTTTCCGAAGTCCTGGGAGCTGGGACACGTATTGTGCTGGAAAATCATGAGTCTTGAGTTCGGTGCCGTTTGCTTCAGAAGAAGTGCCGTTTCTTTTGGATCGGATCGTATTTTGAGGATGACTTACCATTTGACCAGCTTCCTACTAAATTAGGTTTTTATTTTGAAAAAATAACACTTGTCAACTAGGGATTGATAATTATTAGGGGTGGCAATGAGCGCGGGCTGCCTAGGTCCGAGCCCATCTCAACAGTTTATGCCTGGGCCTAATTGGACAGGACAGCCCGAAGCCCGAGTTGGCCCACCCAGCCTTTTTAATTTTTAAATTATAAATTAGAAAATGAGATTAATTTTTGCAAAATGACATCAATTTTTTTTTATAGTTGTTGAGCCTTGGATTGGATCGGGCCGAGTAGCCTAAGCCTTGAATCAGCCCGTTGACTTCTGATTGTCAAGTAGGGATGACAATAGGTCGGACAGGGTCTGGGTCCACCCAGACTCAAGTTGACCCGATCACTACTGCAGGGCCCGATACAGCCTAATCCTGGCTCAAGGCCAACCCAAGCAGTTTTTGAATTGAAAATATCAAAATAACATCAATTTCTACAAAAAGATGTCATTTTGTTATATATGTCAAGCATTTGATTAGGTCGGGCTTGGGCAACCTTGCCCGAGGTCCAGTCAACCCAAGCCTAGCCATTTAATATCGGGCCAGGCCAGGGCAGGCCAAGCCTAGCTTTAGCCCAATTGTCATCTCTATTGTCAAGCCTAATAAATATGGTCTGGTTTGAAGTCAATAAATGAGGCTCGGTTTAACTGAATTTTCAATTAATCTCGAGTTTGAAAGAATTGGGTTGATCAGTATTGAAAAAAACAATATCATTTTGACATAGTTTACTTAAATTAAAGTCATTTTAGTCATTAAATTAAGAAATTTATTAATCGAAATAATATCGTTTCGACAAATTATATCAAAATGATATTATTTTGATCTCAATTTCATCAAAATATAGATTATTCAAACTTGATCGTACTTTAAATCGATTTCGAATCACTAAAAAACGAATCAAATTGTTATTATGGTTGGTAATAAATCAGGTTTAGTCTAAATCTCGAATTTGAGTCAACCACAATTAATTTTTTTTGAGTTGGGTTAGATATGTTTGAACCGGATTCCAAAATAATTTATCATCTTTACTTGTCACATTTTATATTTTGGATAAATATTTTTTCCTTTTTTTCATTTTGGGTTTAACAATGAAATTGATCGTCATAATTCCCCTTTAATGTAATAAGATGTTGAATTGTACTAATTTAGGAAAAGTACTTAAATCACAGTGCTTTACTAATCCAAATAATTGAATCCAATTTTTAAGTTCATCTAAAAAATGATTAATTGTGAATAATATATGTCTAGAACTTTAAGTTATCCATTTATTATCACAGTAATTAGAGATAACAAAGGGGTTCGAATTTGACCCAACTCAAAATCAATGAACTTAATCCAAATTAATCGAGTTTATATTTTAAAAATTTTGTATGTTCAAGTCAAGTTCAAACCATTTTTTAAAATTCTAACTGATTCGGATCTGAATCTTTTTTGGAGACGTGAGCATAGCTTAAATTCAAGTGGAAATTGTTAAATATAACAATATTTCAAATCCAAAATTAGTTTTTAGCCACCTTTTGGTGGAAAAACGTTTTTAGCCACTCAAATAAATTTTCATGTAAGATGCATAAACTACCTTTAATAAAAAAATTGAGTGATAACGCCTTTTCTACCATTCTTTCTTCCTACATTGAAAGTTTTTTAATCTTGAGTCCTTCAAGCTTATCAGGTTTCGTCGAGGGATGAACTGATTGAGTCTGTTGTACTTTGTATATTTCTTTTGTGTAAGTTTTTTTGTAATGGCCTTCAAGGTATGTACTTTACGTACTTTTGTTTTGATTGTATATAAACTGTTTTATTATAAATTAATGTGGCTCGATCACACTATTTTCCGCTACTTATGATTCTGTTGAAGTAATGTTGTGATTTCTGTATGGGAGAGTGTTACGTGTGTTGAATAAATTGAAATAAAGGAATGAAGTAATTAAACCTGACATTGAATTTTGTTGGGAGAAATTAAACCCGGCATCGGGTTTAATTGAAAGGTATTATAATAATAATTAAATGAAACCTGACATCGAGTTACGTTGCAAAATGAAACCCAATACCGAGTTACATTATAGTTGACTAATGAAAGAAGTATGCTTGATTGAAGAATTAAATGAAACCCGACATCGGGTTACGTTGTAAAATGAAACCCGATATCGAGTTACATTATAGTTGACAAATATAAGAAAGTATGTTTGACTGAAGCAATAAAATAAAACCCGACATCGGGTTACGTTGTGAAATAAAACCCGACATCGGGTTACGTTGTGAAATGAAAACCGATATCGGATTACGTTGTGATTATGTTGACTAAAAGAGGTCACATTGACTGAAGGCATAAAATGAAACCCGATAGCGGGTTACATTGTGAAATAAAACTCGATACCGGATTACATACAAAATTTACATTGCATGGAAAATTTCAGACAAGTTTTGAGCTGAGAACTAATTAGAATTAGACAAGTGTTCAAATAATAACCCAAGTTGTTGGGAGATTAAACCTGATATCGAATTTCGTTGATAGATTAAATCCAAAATTTGACTATCCCGTCGAAGTAACCATAAGTCGATCCGCATAAGTATGAGTCAATCCCAACAGAGTTTAATTTTTATTAAGGGTAGTTTAAGCATCTTATATGAAAATTAAGTATAAGTGTAATAAATTTGTTTGAATAACTGTAAACATTTTTTAATCAAAATGTGGCTAAAAACGAATGAACACATTTGCAAGTAACTGATTATGAACTCGTCCTAAATTCAATTTCCATAGTTCAAGTTTGTCCCAAAACTCAAATTTCTTTCAGGTACAAAACGACGTCATTTTATATGTGTAATAAAATAACGCCGTTTTGTATTTTGATAAATAGTTGCTTTCGGCCCTGTGAAACTCGATAGGACTTAGGCCCGGGCCGAAGGTTTAAAACCCAATCGAGCTTCAAGTGGGGTACAAAATTTGGAAGCGGCCCGAGCTCATTGCCATCTCTCAAATTAGGAAGTGTTATTTACAGTAATACAAGCAAGTCATTAGAAGTTCCGACTGTTATTTCATAGGTGTACTGATACACGAGTTGCCCTGGTACTCTGCTACAGATATGTACTCTACAAAGAAACCAAGTGGCTACCTGGTTGAGTTTTTCCATTTATTTAGACCATTGTGCAGGACTTGAACTACCATGAGAAGGCTCTATTTCTACAAGCAAATGGTCCTTACAATTTCATTTCTTCTTCAGCACCAAGATGAAGCCATGATCGTCCTGTCAAAAGCTCTCGAGGCATTCAGAAACAGCTTCAAAATATGCCCTTAACGTTCTGCTTAACTTCAGTTCTTCCAAGTTCTTGCAATTCCAGCTTATATAACTGTACCATCCTGTATTATGGCCTTCTCGAGTACAATGGTGATCCCGGACCGAATGTAGAATCCTTCTTCTGGCCTATTAGCTTCTTGAACCTCCTATAAAGAACAAACTTTCAGATGGGCACAAAAGTTTCTGCACAGGAACTTGATGCAGAGGCTTGGAATCCTCTGTTCTATAGTAGGTTGCAGCTGAGCATAATTGCACTAAGTCAAGTCACTTACATCTTTATTTATGATGGTCACATCTTTGCCTATTCTTGCATTCTTGTCAATTATGCACTTCCTGCAGCAAAAATTAGATTTATTCTCTTCTCAGAACCGATCATTTTCATGATCTAATCCAGTTTAATTTGACCAAATCACCATGTTCTGAAAACGAGCGATAGAGTCTACCTTTCGGTTGGATGCCCGGAATGGATCCACGAAAATGGTGAAAAGCAAAAAGGAACAGAAAATGAATATCCTATATTGTAATTACCTGATTTTTGCGTTCCTTCCAACACCAATTGGGACCTTTCCCTCAGCCAGGAGAGATGCAATCTCAGCTTCAGTTTCATAGTAATCTGCTCCTAACATCACAGTATCCTGAAAATGGCCAACAAGGGAGATAACTCTTCAACTACCATGCATAAAAGTCTAAGTAATCAAGGAAAGTGTTGTTATTCACCTTTAGCTTAACACCGTAATCTAAACGTGAGCGTTCACCTACCACCGAGTGTTCAACTGAGCATTCACGGAGGAAACAACCGTGGGAAATTATTGCGTCCACAATCTGCAAAAGACAACTAAATCATATCAAGGAACCTGATAAAGCTACGAGTACAAGCTCAAAGTATTATAGCATACCCGACATTTGTCAATTTTGGTTGGTGGTAAGAAACGAGGAGACGTGTAAACGGGTGTCTTTGGATCATAGAACTCGAACATCGGAGACTGCACAGAAGATTCAGTAAATCCAGCAATGCAAAGTTAAGTCATTTACAAGGAGGATAGCAATGATCATCTGAAGATTTTTTCATTAATGCTAAAACCAACCTCTTCAGTGAGGGCCAAGTTAGCTTCATAAAATGTCTTGATTGTTCCTATATCCTCCCAGTAGTCTCTAAAACCATATGCCTGCCAAAAAAAGAGAAAAGGTAATTCAGTACTTCAACCAATCTGATAAGATTAGTGAACTCTTAATGGCCAAATAGCTCATTGATTCAATGCAACAGAGTCAAGCCATTCATCCTATACACCTCATCTAGAAATAAAAGAACAAAAGAACAAAACAAAAGTAATGGAGTTCCCTTACTTGTACATTATGTTCCATAACAGCTAAAGGAATGATTTCAGAAGCAAAGTCATTTGCTGTAGGATGTCTCCACCTCAGAAGCTTCAACAAAAAATCTGTCTTAAATGCATAGACTCCCATTGATGCAATATAGGGGGATCTCACGGCATCATGTTGAGACAATCCGAAACGAGTGGTATCTACTCGCTGCAGAGATTTCCATAAAGCAAAGTAGTTAAACTACATCCATTTATCAGATTATTACCCCCTGATAAAAATTCACTCTAAAATGTATGGTAATTTGGTCATTGAAATGATCTAGTTGCTCTTCTTTGACACTATATCTTGGCTATGCTCACCATTGCTCTCAGTTCAGCACCCTTTGGTTTTTCATCAAAGTGGACAATCTGGCCTCTGCTGTCTATCTTAACTAATCCATAATCCGATGCACGGCTGAAAAATATACACAACTTCGGATTCATTTCCAGAAAAGTAAGTTGGAAAGCAAGAAAAATGGAAATATACAAAATGAAC
>JANIMX020000536.1:5680996-5691201 GCA_024582655.2 Erythroxylum kunthianum
GTGTATACGGGTTACTTACGGGCGTGTTTGCTAGGCTTACCCTCTGACATACCCAGATGGGTACGACCGTGTCTGTGGCCGTGTCCGCTGTCGATTTAGTAAAACTATAGCGTTTTAATAAGAGAAAAAAATGACTAAATCCATAAATTTTTCAGACCAAGAGAAGAGAAAGAGGGAGAGCTCATGATAGTGAAGAGAAACGTGAGAACCACGGTGATTTTGGTGGCTTTTGAAACAATTTCTTTGAGATTTTGGAAAGGGTTTGAAGAGGAAGAAGAAAGGTAAGTTTTATGTGATGTTTTGAAGCTTTTAGTTTGGTTTTTCTTCTCTCCTTTTGCATGTGTTGATGGTGAGGGAGTTTATGTGTGGCTTGGTTGTGTAGGGAAAAGTGAGGAATAAGGCAAAGGAAGGTTGAAAGTTGAACTTGGAAGCTTAATCACCAAGGTATAGAAAGTTGCTATTTTCTCCCCTTTGAATTAGGATTACGTTTTGAATGCAATCCCACTGAAATTGGGATTTGTCGGCCTCTTGTTTGTGTTAAAACATAGAGAATTGCATGATCAATTACATGGAATTGAGTTAGGAAAAGTTAGTGGTCAATTGTGTGGAATGCTGGAAATTCTGTCGATCAGTGTGTGCTTGAATGGGTATAATTTGATATGTAGTGATCCAAATGGAGCGTGGTTAGAGGGGTTTGAAACTAGACAGATAGGGTTAGATTTCGTATGAAAGAATCATTTTGTGAATCTGCCTATAAGGGGGTCAAATCTGGACTCGAATAGAGCCCTGAAATTCTACCATGTGTTCTTTCTAGGTTGTGAACTAGTTGTGGTATTATGAGAATATCTTCCAGCATACTGACATTAGGAGTGTGCATGAGGTGCCATTGGAAAGCTAAGAGAATTAGGAATAAGTTCCATGAAGGGCTCATGGACCAAAAGTGGCAGTAGCTATGTGAAAATCGTAGATGCAGATGAGTTAGGAAATCTCTCTGTTTGTTTCTGTTTCAGACAAGTCCTTAGGATTCTGAGTATATCTCTCAAAATATTAACCCTAAAAATATTATTTTGGTGGCGATAAAAACCTATGGCATAGATGAGTCAATGTCTAGAAGGAAAATTTGTCTAAAAATATTATTTGCACCTAGCAAATGACTACCAAAGGCAGGACAAAAAATCTGTCCAAATGAGAGGGAGTATGTTGTGTTTGTTTTTGTTCTCTTCATTTCTTCATGATGCATTAAGATTGTTTTTAAGCATAATGAGCATGTGAATGTGATATATGTGATATATAGTATGATGTGTTAAGACGTGACAAAATAACGTGAATGTGCTATGAGATTAAAATGTGTGTTTTTAGCATGCTGAGTCCTAGTTGAGAGTAAATAGGCATGCCTAGAAAGGTCTGCAGCTGCTCGTGGACACTTTGGTGTCGAGACTTCAGTCTCTCGTGATATGAGACCCGTTATCCACTTCTGTTTCAGGACGTGCAGACTTATGTTGGTTTTGATATGTGATACGTGAAAATGGTTTTAAACTCATAAGCATGAAGATTTCCAAATGAGATTAGTGAATGTGATAAGAGCATGTGTTATCCCTTTGTTATTCTTGTTATATTGTGAACATCTCTATGTGTAAACTTATGCACGTGTCATAGATGACTGTCACACAGTTGATCTATGTTTCTATATTTGTGTTACTTTCCCACTAAGCGAAAGCTTAACACAGTAATTTTTTTTCCGTGCAAGTCGGAAGAAGATCAGAGGTCAGGCAAGGACATCGAGACCACAAAGGCCACTAGAGTCATCCTAATTTTTGGGTCTATATTATTGTAATTATTTTTGTATTGGTCTTCAAGGGCCTTTTTGTACTTCCTAGTACCAATTCTGTTTGTCAATGGCTTTGTGAATTATGAATGGAATGAAAGTGGTCAGATCACGTTTTTCTTATGTTTAATTGTTTTCCGCTGCTTGTGTTTATATCTATTTATGTTGTGCTTATATTTGCATGTGTTGTGACATCCGCGTATTCTTGCATGAGGTATATGGGTGTTACAATAATCTCCATGATAGTGGGAATTTTACACGTGGGTTTGTCCTTATATCCACATTTGTTTCACTTTTGTTCAAGAGTATGCACAAGAAAAATTAGGATTTTAATTGATTTTTAACAAATTTCAAAAATATTATTGGATGGATTTTTTAATTAAATTATAAAGAAATTAATAATATTGGACATAAAATTAGGGATTGTGACTTATGTGGAGATTTATACCAAAATATTTCCTAACAATTTCTTACTCATGAATTAGGTATAGATGTAAGTTTAATAAAATTTCAAATCAATTATTAAGACTTTGATATTTATAAATTGATCTTTAACATTAATAATAAATTTTATTTATAAAATTTAAGAAACTCATCTTTAAAGTATTGTAAATAAATTTAAGCTTAATTCAAACATTGTCCCTAAAAAGTAAAACTAATAAATTTTCCCTATTTGAAAAGATGGGGATGGTCTAGAGGAATGTAGATAATGGAATATTAATGAATATTTTATTACTAGGATAAAAGACATGAAATTTCTTAATAATTAAAATAATTACAATTGTATAATCTTTAAAAATTTTGGAAATTTCTAAACTCTTTTTCTTATATTTTATTTAAAATAGCAATGAAACATGTATAATATGAATATCACACATAATTTGATCAAATATTGTTGATTTAATTTAGAACTCTTAAATTCGAACTCCACTCAAATTAATAATTAAGATAATTATAATAAATTATTAATTTGGTTCAAATTTAATTATTTTAGTTCGAGTTTAAAAATTGAGTTAAATTTTTGTATAAAAATATTTAATTAATATATATGTAAAGTTTATATATGTTTTACTAGTTTTTTATAGCAAAAGTTTAAAAAATTTAAAAAAAAATCAAAAACTATAAAAATTTTAGTTTGTCAATTATATTAATTAGTGACTCTAAAATATTATATTAAAATTATTAAGTGGAAAATTTTAAAATTTTAATCTTAGTCATAATAATTGACTAAATTTTAATTATATAAAAATTAAAGAATTATTTTATAATGTATTTTATTAGTACCAAAATTAAATTAATAAAAAGATAGTAATATTTGGATAAGTGTCCCTCAACTATCACATTATGAATAAAGTAAAAGGAATAATTTATAAAACTTTTCTTAGAGAATATAAAAACTAAAAAGAAAGATTAAACACTTGGGAAAAGAAGGCTTGCCTGAGATGTTTCACTTTCTATATATAGCACACCTGTGACCTGTGGACCTTCATGGTTTCAGGAACTAACACCAGCATTTTCTAGTTGATAAGGTCTAGGGAAACAAGAACCAGCTTGTTCTGTTTTTCCCTGTTATCTTTCTCCTATTCTCTCTGTTTCTATGCTTCCAGGTAGCAGTAGATCAGTTTTGATATATGCAGTTTTCATGGCAGCTTCAGTCTTTTCTCTACTTGCAGAAATGGCTCTTGCCAAGGCTTTTGAGTGAGAACCCAAGTTGTTCAATCTTTTATGCTAGCAGTTTTCATGGCAGCTTCAGTCTTTTCTCTACTTGCAGAAATGGCTCTTGCCAAGGCGTTCGAGTGAGAACCCAAGTTGTTGAATCTTTTATGCTAGCAGTTTTCATGGCAGCTTCAGTCTTTTCTCTACTTGCAGAAATGTCTCTTGCCAAGGCTTTTGAGTGAGAACCCAAGTTGTTAAATCTTTTATGCTAACTTTCACAGTTGATCTGATCTCTCAATTGTCAAAGAGTCAATGGATTCGTTCAACTTCTGCAACGTAACTGTTGAGAAGGCAGATGCAATTAAGAAGCATCGTCAACTAAGAAAGATTGCGAATTTGTTCAGGGTAGTAGAAATCTGCATTGTTCTGGCTTTAGTTTCCAGGTTTACAGTCCAACTCCCAGTTGCTGTCAAAAACTCTGGAAGGTATTTCAAGGATTTAACAGTCATCCTCTTGAGTCGTCGCTTTCTGTTCATGATCGGTAACGTAATAGTTGTCACTCTTTTCGCCAAATCGGGTCAGTTTTCAGGGAAAGATTCTAAGGAAAAGAGTTCAAAATCCGATCTTTATGAAGAGTTTGTTGAGAAGAGTCAGGGCAGGCAACGGTATGAACTCAGTCTCACTGAGAGCACCTGTTCTGCTGCTCTGGGTATCAGGAATTACCAAAGAGGTCGATCAGAAAACTTTTGGAGACCGAAAACTAACAAGCCTTCCAAGGAACGGAGAAGGGCAGTGACAGAAACCTTCAGGAAAAGTGTTGATTCTCAGGAGGGATTTATAGGGACCTCCTATCCTGAAGATAACATGAGCAACGAGGAGTTCAGGTCTGCTGTTGAAGCTTTCATTGCCAGGCAAAAGGGGCTCCGAATACATGAAGAGAAATCTGTATTCTAGAGTACATTTGGTATACTCTTATTTGTACAAGTATTGAATTTCTTTTATCCATCAGAAAAAGTCGGAATCTAGAGCAGAGACAAAGGGGCTATTTAGAGATATAAATAATAAACCATTGTCAATATTGGATATGAACTTTGCAGCTAAGGGAATATGGAAGATGATATTTTATTATTTATGCTCTTGATGAGGTATGGACATGGCAGGATTGCCAGAATTGTATTCCAAATTCTCTTATACAGAAACATATGCTTTGATTCTGAAATTGCTTCTGAGGCATGTTCTCGAATCTCAAATTCAGCCCCAAAGCTAACAAACAGTGACTCCTGAAGCCTTTCTGTACATTCATGGGTTACCATGTTAGAACACAGCATCTTTTATCCTTTTATCTATGGCTTAAAGCCATAAATCAAATCTGGAGAGACATCAAAGGATGGTATATGTTCAGTTGGATATATAATTGAGCTGGTATTCACTGTATAACAATCATGAATCTATACCAACTCTGAAGCTCTGTTCTGGTCAGAACATTGGAAAAAAAATGTTAGACCACAGAGTTCTGACTGATACGCGGTCAATAAATCATCCAAAGTTTAAACCTTTCAACAGTTTCAAGAGTTGTACAGCTAACTTCTGCAATGTTCCAAATCTTCTGAGGTTTTTAACATATCAAACCTGCATTGGCATGTAGTTTAATCATTGAATTGGAACTACCCAAGAATCCAGTTTCATCAGAGGCTGCACTGGCCGTATCCACAGTATTCTTTTGGGGACAAATATTAGAATATCTCTGAAATGAAATTGAAAATTGAAAGATACAATCAAATGCATTTATCTTCCTTTGAAAATAATATCCAAAGAGTGGAAACTGAGTATGACAGCTCCAACTTACCAACTCAACTCACTGAAGATCAAAATGTGTTATCCCGTTTGACTAATGGTTAGATACACATGACTCTTCCTCAACCCGTCTATCTTCTAAAGAAATACTTTTCTAGCATTTTATCCATTGTTTCTAGCAAACCTTTTCAAATGATGCAAAATATATAGTTCATCTGCTAATGTTGAGGAGGGGGAGATAGGCAAACTTCAATATTATAGAGAACAGTAGCAACTTCAAACTACAATGTAAGCAACTCCTAAACCATTTTGTTAAAGAGGGAACATATGGCCTGTAATTACAGACCCTGGAAAAGCCGCAAATGATCTTCAAATGTCTCCCCGTGCCGGATTTTGGCCACTGATCCATCTTCTTCAACCTAAACAAAATAATCCAAATATTGAGAACTATCTCATTGGACAAATAAACATTCAACAAATAAGCGCTGTGTTAAGCTAATCAATGAGATGTTCCAAGTTTAAGACGCAGACTCTTTCACAGCAAATTAGAGAAAAGAAGGATTTTAGGAAAGCGAATGTCACATTATTTGGAAGTAATTTGATCATATCAATGGCATTAAAATGATCACTCAAAGCTATGAAGTACCCAATATTTAGGGGTGTCACATTATTTGGAAGTAATTTGATCATATCAATGGTGTTAAAATGATCATTCAAAGCTATGAAGTACCCAATATTCAGGAGGGCGCATCTTGAGATTGTAAGTTGATGCCATACTCATGCAGTAAGCACCTGCATCGTGAACTACCAAACCGGTTCCCTACAAAACAAAAACTTTTTCAGGAAATGAAAGAAGTAATTTTCAATGAACTTCCACGAGAGAGCCACAGCATTACCTTATCAGGGGTTGGAAGCTCTCTATCCTTTCCCAGGAAATCAGCAGACTCACAGACAGGACCAACCACATCAAAAGTTGACACTTCCGCCTCAGGAGGTGTAGATGAGACAAGTTCTATGTGCTGCAAGAAAGCAAAACCAACTTTATTGTGAATCAGGGGAAAGGAGCTAAAGAATGCAAAAAAACATCAAGTGATAAAGTAAGCTATGATACCCAATTAGAGCATCTAGTGGTTGGTAAATCCAACGCGCACAGGCAGTGATATGACTTAGTCAAAACTAATAATAACTGAGTCCAAGTTGAAAGAAACTTGTCCAAGAACATTTGAATCATAACCGGTATAAGCAATCTAGAAAAAATCTGAAGCAGGATAAATTGAAGAGGATAAAGCCATAATAAAATGTGATGTTAACAGCAGTTTAGTTTTATCTGCAGCTGTAGAATTATGCTTTCCAAGTACTATACTGCAAGTCCTCAACAAGATGCCAGTTATGCAATAGAAATCGAAGACATTGACAGAACGAAAACCTTTAGAATATAGAAGGAAGATGCAAATCCAATAAATTCTAAGCACATTATCCTGCTGTTAAATGCACTCAGTACTAAAGTTGGTGATTCTGCATTCAAATTTACCTGATAAGCACCATAAAGACTTGGCCGGATAAGTTCAGCCATGCTGCCATCAATCACGATAAAATTTTTTGTTCCATTAGTTTTGACCCCAGTAACTCTATTCACCAGGCAGCAGGTATTTGCAATAAGTGATCTTCCTGGTTCTATAATCAGATTGAGATTACGTGAGAGCACCAGTTCTTGGACCTAAAACAACGACAGACAATGCCAATATAAGTTACTATATATGCAGAACCACAGTGCACTAGACATGTAAAGTAATTAAGACAACAGATTGATACTATCTACAGCAAAGATGCCATCCTTGCCCTTCAAGACACCAAGATGATTAACATACAAAGAGTCAATACATCCTATTTAGGAAGTAGTAGTCACCGAGCACACAAGCATTTGAAGAGTTTAGTAATAGATATGACTGAGATACAGAATATAGCCAAGCATATCAACATTATTCATTTCTACAATATGTGAATCAGTTATGAAACTAATGCATGCTGAAAATGTTGCTATAACATGAGTATGGGATATAGCATGCACAACTAAGATTCTCACCGTGTCAATGAGGTCCCTTGGTGAAGGAAGTACAGCACCAGCATGATAATAATCTATACCCAAACCCCCTCCAATATTTAGGTAATCAACCTCAAATCCTTGGTCTCGGATTTCGTCAATGTAGTTCACCATCAGAACTGCAGCATCCCGGAATATGTCAACCTACAGACATAAGAGAATAGAGGCGGTTGGATTTACTTAGTTCAACATCTGGACTACATCCACAAGGCACTGAAATATAGACTTTTCAGTTACAGCAATCGATTTAATAAGTAGCTGCCTTAATTACTAAACTTCAAATACATATCCTCAAAAGTAAAGACTGCAAGTATTTCTGCAGTTGAGATACCTTGGTGATAGTGGATCCAAGATGACAATGGGCCCCTACAAGCTTCAGGTCATTAGGGTGTGCCTTTACAGCATCCAAAAACCATTGCAGTTTTTCATTTCTAATACCGAATTTTGAGCTTTTGTTTCCAGTAGCAACATAAGGATGGACCTACATGATACAAAACATAAATCAGTTAAATCAATAATAATATCATGAAGCTACCATCTTCCACAGGAAAAAATTAGGAAAGTAAATCAGCTAATTTTGTTTATTGCATATCCATTCAACAGGTGATGACTGAAATGGTCAAGGGGAGAGTGAGGAACATTTATAAGAATTTGGGATCTCCCATCAATAAGTTACTTCATTGAAAAATGATATTGTGGAGGCATGTCTTGTAATTCCATAGGAAAGAAACAATGTGAAATACAATGGTATGATCAAGTCCCCTGGATCTGGTTATAGGCCTAGTAGTCTGGCTGTAGTTCACCATATTTCTGAGTTTTCCTTCCTTTATGACCTATTTTTACGGTATGATAACCTGGGCTTGTTAGAGAGAATCCAACGATCTCCAAGAGTAAAAGTACTCGTGAACTTTTCTGAAATACACCTTAACTTCTTATTGCATTTCTATCTGTAAACCTTAAAGGTAGTAAAAGTACTCATGAACTTTTCTGAAATACACCTTAACTTCTTATTGCTGTCCCAAACTACCTTTAAGGTTTACAGATAGAAATGCCAAAAACTACCCTCCTAAAAGGTAGCAGTTTCAGATTTAAATACACAATAACTTATTCAAACATAATAACTACCCTACTACACATGGCAGTAAGTAATAGTAAATATATAAACTAAAGATAGCCATAAACTATTCCTCATTCCTTCTTCTGCTTTTGTTGCCTTCGTTGGTAAAATTTCAAAGGTACTACTTTAGCAGCCAAGTCTGATTCTGGTTGTTTAATGACTATAACATCACTCTCCCCCTGGGTTGAAGAACAAAGCAAAACTATATTTAGATTTCTTCAAAAATAGGCTGTGTTGTTGAAGAACAGAAAAAACAACCTGTAAATGTTGCATGTGCTCAACCCAAGATCTGTTGAAGATGAGTATATCATTAAAGAAAACAAGAACAAACTTCTGTAGATACTGCTGGAAGACAAAATTTATCAAAGCTTGAAATGTTAAAGGGGCATTTGTTAACTCAAATGGCATAACTAGAAACTCAAAATGCCCATGGTGAGTGTGAAAAGTTGTTTTCTCCACATCAATATGGAACATCCGAACTTGATGGTAACCGAAACGTAAATCCAGCTTTGTAAAGAATTTGGCCCCATGAAGTTCTTCGAGCAACTCTTCAATGACTGGAATGGGAAATTTATCCTTGACTATCTTGGCATTTAAAGCACGATAATCCACACAAAAATGTCATGTACCAATAGCCTTCGTAACTAACAATACAGGAGAAGAGAAGGAGATTGACTGGGTCAAATCACTCCTCTATCTAACATCTCTTGACATTGCTTTCAATTTTGGCTTTTTGAAGGTGAGGATACCTGTATGGACGAGCAGTTGCTGGTGAAGCCCCAGGTGGTAACTAACATCATAGGCGCGGAATTTTGATAAAAGTCTCTGTAAATCAAAATCCCTGACAATAGATAAGACATTAGTTGACAAAATTTTGGGGGAAGTGGGCTTAGTCTCCCTCATGCCTTGTAACTCTATAAGTTGCCCACTTTTACTAAAACCCATCTTCATCGGATTAGAATCCATTCTAATAGACAGCAAATTTTTCAACCAATTAACCTCCAAAATTGCATCCAGTCCAATAAGTGATAATAGAAGCAAATGAACGTAAAAAATAGTATCACCCATGAGGAGAGGAACATCGCGACAAATTCTTTCACAAGGGATACGCTCTCCATTGGCCACCATCACCCGCATATCTTCTTTATTTTCTTTTGCATGGTTTGTGAAGATTGTATTCCAGTGATTGCATGAATTGAGATTTTTGCTGCTTTGATATTGTCCCCTTGTTCTTCGTCTTCATTATGAATGTGGTGGTCTTCCATGACTTCTAGCCAGAAAAGTTTCTAGCAACGGTGCCCTGGTATGAACCTTTCATCACAATTGAAACAAAGACCTTTCGCCCTTCTATCTTCAATTTCAATTTGACTAAGTCACTTCATAAAGGGAGAGCGCGACTGAATAGAACAAGTTCGCTTTACATTGAAAGACTCTACTCTGTTGCGATTACCTCGCCTTTCATACAACTGAGCAAAGCTCATCGCACTCCTTAAATCTGGTGGTTAGTGTAACTCCACGTTAACAGCAATATATTCCTGCAGCTCACTTTGGAAAATCTGAACTTCTTGCTCCATCGTCAGTGAACTGGCCCTAGTCGAATACTACTCAAACTGGCGTTGATAATCTTCTACCGAACCGATGTGCTTAAGCTTAACCAATTCTCCCAATTGATTACTTCGGGTAGGAGGCCCCAAAATGCAGGTTACATTGTT
>JANIMX020000536.1:5810341-5823239 GCA_024582655.2 Erythroxylum kunthianum
CACCATAACCTACGCGTTTAGGTAATTTGATCCTGCATGCTTGAAAAAATGTAGTTTTGTTCTTGGTTGTTGTTTTTTCTTCCTGTACTGGTTTCTGTTCCATTGTTTTTTAGCAGATTTTTATGTGTAAATATCTAATGTTTTTACGTTTTCGATTGCTGTTCCTCTCGTTTGAATGTGTTTCATACCCTTTTTATATTTTTGCTAGATGTTTTCCATTATCAACGTGCAATTTCAAGCTGATATACCTGCATATTTGTATATGTATCCGGGATCTTAACTTTTGTTGGTTGCATGTTTGAAGGTTTGTTCATGAAATATTTGATATATTGCGACTAAGTATTCAAGTAGATGGAGTTTCTGTTCTTTGTATTTGATGTTTTGATTCGTTTTTAACTTGAATTGTTCAAACTTTCCAGACTTAACAATGGCAGAAGCTGTTCCTGTACATAATCCGCAAATTGGTAAGAATCTAACAGTTGTGTAGTATGTGGGATTTTTTGGATCAGAGCATTTTGCATAGTTGGGAAACAAATATAGGAAATTTGAATTCCTTGCAATTATGTTCATTAAGATTGCTGCTAGAAATAGCAAAGAGTGAAAATTCTTGAAATGCTGGATTTGAAGCGGTCAAACAACATGCCAGGCATTTTTGGTTCTTCTGTGATAAGAAGAGAAAATCTGTGGAAACTTTTGTACAAGTAAAAAATGAGATAGAAAATTTTTTCCCATCAGCAATTCTAACAGTGGAATGATGCCTCAAAGGTTCCCTGTCATAAACAGAATCATGTAATACTTGAATTTGACATTTGTTATTTGATTAAGCAGGTCCTGAATATGAAAGTATGGAGGAAGACAGGAAGACAAGACTTGCATCTTTTAGGAAGAGAGCAGTTAATGCCTCAAACAAGTTTAGGCATTCTTTCGCAAAGAAAAGCCGCAAAAGCAGTAGAGTTATGTCTGCTGTGATTGAAGATACTATCAATGCCGAAGAATTGCAGGCGGTCGATGCATTTCGCCAGGCACTTATTCTTGATGAACTCTTGCCTGAAAAGAATGATGATCATCATATGATGCTCAGGTTATGAAGTTTACCTTATTCAGAGAGTCTTCAAACAATAGATTTCAGTCTTGTTCCATTCACCAAGACATTCAATGATATGCATACTTGGAAGACTAGAATACAAGATGTAGGAATGTGAAACTTTTTTCTCGTCACTTGTTCTCATCAAATAGGCTTGTGAAAAAAGATTAAGACATAACAAGTCTTAAGAGGAGTTCATCAGGATTGAGTTGGCTCGTACCACTCTTGCATTGTGATTTATTAGAATGATAGAATCTAATGGTAGACGGATAAAACAAGAAACCTACCTGCTTGACATGAAGTACTTTTTATTGGTACAGATTCTTGAAGGCCAGGAAATTTGATCTCGAGAAATCCAAGCAAATGTGGACTGACATGCTCCAGTGGAGGAAGGAATTCGGTGCCGACACAATTGGGGTATAATCACTAATGAGCCAATAAAATTTCCTTAAACTTTTAAGTATTGACAAGTAAATTCTACATCCATTTATTCGAATGCCCTCTTGGCTTCTGCATTTAGGACTTTGAGTTTGCTGAGAAAGATGAAGTGCTGAAATATTATCCTCAAGGATACCATGGTATCGATAAGGAAGGAAGGCCTGTGTATATTGAAAGACTCGGTGAAGTTGATGCCAACAAACTGATCCAGGTGACAACATTGGATCGTTACGTGCAATACCATGTGCAGGAGTTTGAGAAAACCTTTGCTTTAAAGTTCCCAGCCTGCTCAATTGCTGCAAAGAAGCACATTGACCAGAGCACTACAATTATGGATGTCTCAGGAGTGGTATGTAATGATTGTCATTTCCAGAATTTTGGTGAAAACAAGCTAGTTGATTCTGCATCTCTTAATGTCTGAACCTGATATTTACCTTAACATTATAATCTTCATGAGCCAGGGTCTCAAACACCTCACAAAGACTGCCAGGGACCTCCTCGCGCGCATTCAGAAGATTGATGGTGACAATTACCCTGAGGTGGTTATTGAACCTGCATAGATTTTCTCAATACATTTTTTGCTTCTTTGATTTTGAAAATATCAGGCTTTAATTGATGATGCTAATTAAAATCCTAAAATTTGTGTAGACTCTTAACCGCATGTTCATCATCAATGCCGGTTCTGGATTCAGGCTCTTGTGGAACTCTGTCAAGTCATTCCTTGACCCCAAAACTGCTGCAAAAATCCATGTAAATATTCTGCATAAATGTCTGTATACATATATAATCCTGTGAAGATGTGCACATTATCATCAGAAGAACAAACAAAAAGGAAACTCCAGTGAATTTTGTTTGTGCTTGTTGTGCTAGGTTCTTGGAAACAAATATCAGAGCAAGTTGCTTGAAATTGTCGACGCAAGGTAAATTTGCTGTTGGCTAGTTCCATAAAATGAATCTTACTAATCATATCATGTCCTGATAGTTTTATCCTCGTCTTCCTGGAAAAGATGAATATGTAAAAATATCGTGAGTATCTCTTGTTTGAATTTTCATCAACTCAATTGTCACAATGCTATATCTGGACCATAACAGTGAGCTTCCAAGTTTCTTGGGAGGCACTTGTACTTGCGAAGATAAGGGTGGATGCATGCGCTCTGACAAGGGTCCATGGAACAACCCAGAAATATTGAAGGTAAATTCTGTGCTAACTCCAGAATTTCTTTTGTTAGAAAGAACTTAGATAAATTTTCTATTTCATGATCCAGATGATTCAAAATGGTGAAGCCATGTGCCGTAGGAGGAACTTGTCTGGAATTGATGAGAAGTTGATCTCTGAAAATGATCCTGCTGCGTACACAAAGGTATACAATCTTTACCTCAAACATTACAGTTTTCAAGGATTAAGACTCTTTAACAATTTGTCTCTGATGGCTGACAAACATGAAGAGAAGCGAGTCTCCAAAGGCGAAGGCATCTATAGAGGAACCAAAAGCCTCCACTGCTCCTGAAGTAAGTTCTCTTTAACTAGTATCTGGTATTGGTAATGGTTCATAGATCAAACACTAAGGTTCTGAAACTAATTCTCTTGATGCATTTTAGCCTGCATTAAGCAAAAAGACCAACTTCGAGATTCCTGTGGTTGATAAGACTGTGGATTCTGCTTGGCCAGCCCCATTGAAGAACGGAAAATTAGCCTTGTCTAAAGGTGCATAATTTGCTCATTTGTTAGCTTCACAAGTTTACTGTCATCTGATCTGACACAAACTTGGTTTCCATTTCCAAACGCTTCAGAGTCGTTCAGGATGAATAGTTCTAAGGCTCTTCTGGCTGCTGTTCAAGCAAAAACTGATGGATTAAGAAATCCAGTGGTCTCTGGTGTCATGGCCTTGGTAATGGGAGTTGTGACCATGGTCCGTGTTGCACGTAATGTGCCAAGAAAAGTAACTGAAGCTTCCATCTATGGCGGTCAATCTTACTATGATGAAAGGCAAACACAAGCAGCAACATCCACCACCATCTCCACTTCTGATTACAAGATGATGCTGATGCGTATGTCTGAGATGGAAGAAAAGTTGAATGTTCTTAGCTCAAGGTCTGTAATGGCACCTGACAAAGAGGAAATGCTCAATGCAGCTCTGAGACGTGCAGAAACACTTGAAGATGAGCTTGCAGCTACCAAGAAGGTATGCTCTTGATTTCATTACTTCCATTCTTAGTATGTCCAAACAAACTCTTTATTACATGATCCTGAGGAAACCCCAGAAATGAACAGAAACTAGATATGAAGTTTTAGCCAAATTTCCGTTTATGCAGGCACTTGAAGATGTCCTTTCCAAACAGAATGAGCTTATTGACTACATTGAAAAGAAGAAGAAGAAGAAGAAGATGGTAAAGATATATCCTATATCTATCAATAATCTTTACTTATTCACTAGCTTACTAGCACCATGTTCAAGTTCTAACCAAGTGAGTTTTGTATTTGCAGTTCTTTGGATTCTAAATGAAAATTCCTTGGCCTGGAGAAGTGAAAGATACTATATTTTTTCTGCAACCTTTTGAGGGACCACTGCTGATAAACACAGATTTTTTGGCCCCATTCGTGTGATTGAAATCTTCCAAAAAAAATTTACTTTTGTTTTGTGTATTCCAACCTAAACTAAACAGGCCATGTATGTATAATATGGAATTTGTATTTATACAACAATGAAAAGAGTTTGTTTTTTATTGTATTGGTGAAGCCAAAGTCCAAGACATAATCTAAGTAGTACAGAAACTTGCAGTAACTTGTTACAGAGTAGGCAAGGCAGTGGCAGGCCCAGGTTTGAGTTTCTAATTGAATTGCAGTTGCATGCTTCTATAATGAAATTTGATTTGGATGGTGAAGTATATGTTGGGAATGCGCTTATATCTATGTAATCTAGATGTGGATACATAGTGGAAGCTAGAGAAGTGTTTTCAGGAAATGCCAAAAAGAGATTTAGTTTCATGGAATGCAATGGTATCAGGCTATACCCAGGTGGGATCTTATGGGGTAGAAGAGAGACTAGAACTTGATCATGTCTCATTCACTAGTGCAGTTTCTGCATGTGGTCATGCTAGAAACTTGGAACTTGGGAGACAAATACATGGAATGAGTATAAAAAGAGGATGTTTTTAATTTTTATTTTTAAATATTAAAAATATCATTTCACTTGCAAATTTCATACTTCAATTTTTTTTAAAGTATTTGAACCGATTGGATTTCAGGCTACTCGAACCCAATCGGGCCGGATTCGGGCCCTAGTAACAAGATGACCTTATGGAATGGAACTGGATGTAAATTATACTCAAAGCAGTAATTATTTTTGCACCTTCAGTACTTCTGAAGATCAGCATGATAGGAAACAAGACAGTCAAAAGAGTTTTCATCAGAGATTGTAAACTTGGAAACACAACAGAACAATCAAACATAACTATGGAAGAATTTTCAGTGTATATTTTCCAATAACGTCAGTATTTTTTTTTTTAATGACAGAAAATAACGTCTTTCCTTCGGCAGGTCGGCTACTAGTAAATCGTAATGCCGGGAACTCGTCTTGCTACTCTCTCCAAAGAAACATTACCAGCAAGACCACTTCTTCTGCTGTACAGATAAAGCAAGCTTCAGAATTACGTAAATAAGTACGACTATCATGACATACAAACGAATCAAAGAGAGATATTGCGGCGTACCCGTAATTTCTCTTGTTCTTGTCTGTCGATGTATGCAAGAAGGTCGTCTTGCCTCATCCAAGCTTCATATAGAGCCTGATCAGGATGAAGAACAAATGATAAGATCATAGCCTACTTCAAGTGACAATGTAGTAGAAACACCAACCCGGAATGAAACAAGCAATGCAAGATGAGAAACAGTGTACTTTTTGCATTTACGGTCATAGAGAGAACCTTGGTGATGCTTAAGCAATTGAGAAACCAATTTAATTTATTCCTTCAGTAGATGAATTTGATATCTAAAACCTATCTCTCCCCTTGGAGGAAGATGAAGATAGAGCATGTGAAGATTATTATCGTGCAAGTTCCAGTAGGTTAGAACAAGAGGATCATTAGTATCACAAACAACATGAGAGAATCACATGAACAAAACCTGCATAATACTCATACCTGACTTCTGAGCTTGTCAACTGATCAAAAACATTTTCACAGAAGGGAAAAAGAAAAAGGAAGATCATCCCAAATTTTCAAAGATCTAGTTTTTTGTAACAAATAATCATGATATCATTAAATTTAATCCTGCTCAGACAATATCCTATTTCATTTCAAAGTGTAAACAACATTCCATGCTAAAAATGAAATACCTTTTTAGTAGCAATGAGTTCCGCTTCAAGAGCGTCCACACGACAAACAGCAGCATTAAGTAATTCCGCTTTATCGTAAGGCATCTCTGATGGCTTGGCTCGCAGTGTTTCAACTTTTTCCTCAAGCTCAGCTAGCCTTTTTAGTACAGTAGAGAGGATATCTCCATCCTTCAAATCAGGAGTTGATGAAGGTGAATGGGACTCCCCCATATGAGCCGCATTCGTGGAATGTTCAGAGAACGTTTGATCACCGTCAGCCGAATTGCTAGGAAGGCTCTTAGTTATGCGCATTGCAAGTGTACGGAAGAAGGTAAAAATTGTCAACAAGAGAGCCATAAATGCTGCAAAAATTTCACCAGGAGTGCCTTCTGGAGTTTTTTGAGTATCAGGCAGAGTAGGTGTCACTGCATTGGATACTTGACAATTAGTATTAGAAGAAAAAGACGAGAGCAAATGAGCATAAACAAATTAATCTATCAATCATTAGGACTTATAGGTATGCCATGCTGCAGATGACAGGACACTACTAACCTTGAGAATTTCTGCATCAATTGCATCATAAACAAAATTTCACCAATCAAGTAGAAAGGTATCTAAAGCATAAAACATGAATTTTCAGATCTCCCAGGAGAATATATGCATAAGTCATGATTTGGTGTCAGAGATGCAAAGAAGAGCTGTTGGAAGGTGCCAACAGAGAGACTTCACAAAAAAACCAAGAGATGAAACAATAAACCAGAGGACATTGGACTATATCACTATTCGCCATCTAAACCTTTGGTTTGCAAATATGAAACCAAACAAGTACCCATAGTAAGTATATAGAATCACAAACGAGTACCCTCAGTATATGGAATTATGAACAAGTACCCTTAGTGCGTATTATGGCACATTCAAGTCAGATGATCCGACCCAGAACAGCCATATGTATGCCAAATTTCAGCCAAGCTTTAAGACCTGTCAGCTATATATGAGCTTGAGTTCAACTCAAGCCCCTACCAAGCCTAAGAGACTATGTAAGACATTCTTAATCTTGTCAATAGTCAAACTCGAGAACACTGTAACTCTAAGAAGACAAGGATGCAATCATCTACATGAAAGAACAGCATGAGAAGACCATTAACAACAGAATAAACACTGACATACACACTACTAACCTTTGGGAACTGAAGGAGTTTGGACAGATGTTTGCTTTTTCCAACCAGAATCAACAGGTTTATCAACCATAGGGACATATTCATCATACCCAGAGAAATTGCCAGCATAACTGGCCTTTCCAACAACCTTAGTCTGCAAATTCATGAATAAAAGGATGAGTCAGCTTATCAGAAATAGCGTGCTCCAGATGATCAATCCCAGACAGCACCAAGTTAATTTGATACCATTCATCCTATCAAAATCTCAATGATCAATGGCATCTATATTGTAAAAGAAGAAAAACTTTTGTAGACATACATGTTCACGTGAAATCAACACCAGCAATAGAAATCAGAATTTAAAAGAAAACATAGGGATCAAAAACTTGTGTGAACTAGAAATCTAATACCTCTGACTAGCAACAAGCAACTTAAGTACAGTAATCATAAGAGAGAGGATCCTTAAGTATGAACCTACCTCCTCACGGACATGAGTAAGTCGAAGATGCGAGTAACTCTTCAAAGCTTTAGGTGAAGAAATATCCTCAGCTTCAGATCCTGACTCAGCAGTGGACGTATCACTACCTCTGACCTGCTTCAAGACATCCAACACATTTAACTAAGCGTAACCATACAAAAGTCTTGGACATTTTAGGTGAAAATGAGAAATATGAAGAACATTACCATTGGGTGGCGTGGCTTCGCATAAGCAAGAACCTTCCCGTCATTGTCCAAAACTTTTACAACCTGTCTTGCACGCCGTGCTTCACCATTGAGAACCATCTGCAACAATATAAACATAACCAATCTGTCACTTATTACATGCAAGTAACCAAGCTTGGAAAAGAGCCTGGAAGTCGCTCACTAATAACAACTAAATAACCTTCAATATGTCAGGGTTCTTCCATGGACCCTTATCAGACAAAAGACAACCTCCTTGATCTGCACAGGTACAAGTGCCACCAAAGAAATCTGGCAGCTCACTGTATTTGGTACAATATTCTTGTTAGCACAAGCTATACTTGAGTTGGAGTGAGAAATAAAAAAGAAAAGATGAAGCAGAAGTATGTGGATCAAAACTACATGCCACTATTATCATTGCAGCTATGAAGTTCCATTTACCTGGGATCAATTACCTCAAGCAATTTGGTCTGATACTTATTCCCAAGAACCTAAGTTGACACCAAAAAAAATATATAAAAGCTCAAAAGATCACCCAACAACTAGAAACAATACGCTCCGATGCTTTCAGAACAAAATTTTAAACATACATGAATCTTGGAAGTGGTTTTTGGATCAAGAAAACTCTTCACAGTGTTCCACAACAGCCTGAACCCTGGACCAGCATTGATGATGAACATTTGGTGGAGAGTCTGCATTAATCATGGAAAATCCAGCTTGAAAAAAAGCTCTACTTTGCAAATTATAAAACCACATTTGTCCTAACTAAATGGAATAAACCACCCCCAATAAAATGTGATGGCAGACCTCGGGGTAGTTGTCACCATCAATCTTCTGCAGTCGCATGATAAGCTCCCTGGCAGACTTGGTAAAGTTCTTAAGACCCTGAATAGTTAGCAATCAAGAAAAGACAAATCAGATAATCTGGAACCTCTTAATCCAGTCTGGTGAATACCACAAGACATACCACGCCTTGAACATCCAAAATCGTTGTGTTTGAATCTATATGCCTCTTTGCAGCAATTGTACAAGATGGAAACTTTATAGCAAAGCTTTTCTCGAACTCTCGCACGTGGTATTTCACATACCTATCCATAGTTGTAACATGCATTAATTTGTTAGGATCAACCTTTCCCAATCTCTCAATATATACGGGCCTTCCTTCTTTGTCCACACCGTGATAGCCATGGGGGTAATGCTTCAATACTTCATTCAACTCTTTAAATTCAAACTCCTGACATAATAACATAATTGGCAGGGTCGTGAGAAGAAAAGCAACTGCACATAAATCTTGACTAAATTGTCAAAACTTTTTACCTCCAAAATAGTATCCACACCAAATTCCTTCCTCCACTGAAGCATTTCAGCCCACATATGCTTTGCTTTTTCAACATCAAACTTCCTTGCTTTCAAGAACCTAAGAGACAATACTTAAAATCGTTAAGTTGGTTGAACCATAACCGCCTAAGAAAATTGCAATAGTCTGAATACGAGAAAATCTGTTAAGATGATAAATATCGCACAATGATACTGGAAGCAACCCAAACAGTAACAATAACAGTAATGCCTACTGAAAGAACATCAGAACAATAGCACAATCAGAAAGTTACAAGCCCGATGTTCCATCATGGAAGAATAACTTCACAAGCAATAGTTGCTAACAAAGGCCTCAGAACAATAACTAAAGAAAGGAACATAAGATCAGATGATAACACCTCAACATCATATGATAATCATCATGCTTTTGAGGAAGTAATTCATCCATGATCAATGCCTGTCGAAATGCATCAACAGCCTGCAGTTCCTCAACATCACGAACATCCTCAATAGAGACAGAGCTAACCCTGCCATCACTCTTCCTCCTACTGCTCTTTTTCTTGAGAGAATGCCTGAACTTAGTTGATGCATTGATGGCTTTCTTTTTCAGTGATCCAATTCTAGTTCGCCTCTCATCCTCGGAGTTCTCAAAATCAGACCTCCTCTCTCTCCTCTCTTCACCCCCTGAGAAACCCTCAAAGCCTAAACCAAACAACAAAGAGAACAAATGAACGAGAAAAAAGTCAATCATCATTTAAAAATATTGAGAGAAATAATATACTTCAGAAACTTCAAAAGAAATAAAATCTTTATGGTCCTAAAGAAAGAGAACATCTTTAGAGCTCCAAAAGACTCATACTTGAAAGAAACCAAACTTAAAATCAAAAAGAATATTACTTTTCATGTGGGTTCACTGAGTTTTCTCAAGATAGCTAAATTTCCAACCAGGAAAGCAACAGTAAAACCCCAGAATCATCCCCAACAGTATAGACAACAACACACTTGCAGAAAGAAATCCAAACACCAAGATCAAAATCAAGTCACACGAATTACTCACAAGGTCGCGCAAATCGATCAAGTGGGCCCGACATCTCTGTGCTCAAATCGACCCCCCAACTTTCACTCTACCAATCCACCAACTAGATTGCCAAACAACCAGAATGCACACACTACACCACAGAAAAGAACTCACGTTACCAACAAAACCCTTTTGAGTAAACACGAAAAAGACCCCAACTTTCAACTAAAATCTGATAAATTAGATAAGAACACAAATTCAGAAATTATTTTTTTAAGTAATTTAGGAAAAAAAAAAGAACAACAAGATGACAAAATTTTCGGCGCGGATCACGATGATGAACAAACGGTCACCAAAGCATGCGTAGCGAGAACAGATTTGACCCGATCAGAAAGAAATTCTGCGAAACCTTGTAAATTGTAGCTATAAATATGAAAATATATTAAATAATTTATAAAAATATATAGAGAGAGGGAGAGTTTAGTGCGAGCAGAGAGACAGAGAAATGGTAGAATAAGTAGGTTTATAGTAGGAGAAGGTGATTGTGTTGTGTGGGACCCAATGTCTGCTAGAAATGCCACGTGGCATGTGTACGAAGGTGTGTCTTTTGCGATGAATTGAGATTCCGCCAGCTACCTGAGCGCGGCGGATTTAGCGGCGGTCAACCGTCGTAGGAAGGTGGACTATTGTCATTGAGTAATGATTATGGCACATGGCGTTCTTGGTTTTTTAATGCTTATTTGATTGTTTGGATTTATCTTTTTTCCAATAATGTTGGATTTAATAAATATTTTAAAACTGAATCACAAGTTAAACCATTCATTTAAAAAATTTAAGGTTTAAAATATAATTAAAAAAGATGTTTTTAATTATCAAATATTTTGAAATTTAATTGAAAAAAATTATTAAATGAAAATTTATTTATTTATTTTTGCTTGCAAAAATTTATTAATCTACAAAAATTAATAGATTAATTAATAAATTGATCCGTTTTTAACAATAAAAGATATTCAAGTAAATCGAACTAAAAATTTAACGGTTCAAATTTTTAAATTGAACCGGTCAAACTAGTTAAATTTTTTAATCATTAAATTTAATTGGTGTTTAAATTTTAGATAATCTCCTAAAAATAATTAAATGAACAATGTTTTATTCCTTTTGGTGAACAATAAAATTGACTAGAATCAAGTTAGGGTTAGTAATGGAATTTTTAGCCTAAGTCGACTCGAATTAAGATTCAAAACAACATTATTTAGTTAATTAGTGTTTAAATATTGAATAAAATAATATTATTTAACTTATATCAATTACGATATGGTCAAGTCGATTTTTCAAATTCAATTTTGACTTAAAATTTGTCCAGTTTAAAATTTAAAACGATGTCATTTAGTCAATTAACTCTTCAAATAAAATGATATTGTTTTACTTAAACTGATTTCAGTATGATCTGAGTCGGTTTTTCAATTTTGATTTCAACCTAAAGCTTGATTTGTTCGATATTCAAAATAATTAAAAATTTAATTATTGAATAAAACAATATTATTTTATTTAAACCAATTATTTGTAAAAAGGATATCTCAAACTTGATTTTAATCTAAAACTTGATCAATTCAATTTAAATCCGTTGACTTCAAGTCAAAACGGAATGAAATTTCTTTTTTTAGAGGATGTAATATTATAAGGAAATTACTTTATTTTGATAATATTTGGAAGGATGAAAATTTTGGCTAATTCTTCTAAAATTCAGCATATTTTATATTTTTAAGTAGTATATAAAATATGCTGAATTTTATTTTATTTTAATATTTTATAAGTGGTAATTGACAAATATAGAAATTTGACAAAAGGAAGTACACTATTATTCTTGAAGTTGTCATATTAAAAAGAAAAAAATCAGAATAAAACATAAATGAGTTTAATAGTAAATTGGATTTTATAACCTCATAATATCCATTTAGGCATTGCTAAATGCTAATCTTTAATTACTAAATCCAAACAAAAACATCATATTTATATTAAAAAAACATTTGAAAATTTTTATTTTATGGTGAATTTTAAGTTTAATAGCTGGGATTTTTATTAAAGACAAAAAAACTAATCATGTGGAGTAGCTGAGATGGGACACGCCAAGATGGGGTTGAAGTTGAAGCCAATACGGCTGCTTAATAAAAGCTTTTTAAAAAATAATATAATATAATATAATGAAGAATAATAAAATATGTTTTCGTGCTCATAAAAAGTTGGTCAAAAAAATCAAAATCAATGTGGACATGAACCTTTTGTATCAATGCTTTGAGGCTGATTGGAAATTTAGAGACACTTTTTGGACGTAACAATAGGAATAACATTTGGGCTCGGATTGGGTTCGAGTTCAACGGGACGGAAAAATGATTCCTTACAGTTTTGAGATCATTGTAAAAATAAAAGTTTCGTTTAAACGAAACTACGAAGCTCAGTGAGATCCGGAAATTAAATTGGTCATTATGAATAAAATTATGAGTATTTTTATAATTTCATCATTTTAGTTAATTAAAATACTTGACTTTTGGTGTTTTCCTCGTGCATTTACAGTCAATGGTCCGCCCTGAGTTGAACGAACCTCGGGACTATTTTTTTCAAAAAATTGAGTATTGGGTTTTGGTTTTCCAGGCTCGGCCCAATATGAGGGCGCAACAACTATATAAAAAAACACATTATTTTGTAAAAATTGACGGCATTTTTTATTTTTAATCTTAAAAATAATCATTAAAAAACAGGCTGGGTCAAGCAGAATCATGCTTCGGGCTGCCTTGAGCCCAATCGAGTCTCGGACATAGTTCAAGCATGCGGGCCCAACTGGACCAGCCCATTGCCATGCTTATGTACCAAATTGAGTGTTTTGATGATTTTG
>JANIMX020000536.1:5888644-5905732 GCA_024582655.2 Erythroxylum kunthianum
CAATACGTAGCCGTTGTTTGTCTCTGACTAGGTACTTTTACCACTCCGGTCTCAACTCAATGCTTCGTACTCGGAGACTCCATAGACTCTTCTTTCTTCTACTGTCTTTAGTTAATTGGATTTGATTTTTTTAAGGATTATGTTTGGAAAAATATAATAATATTTTTTAGTTAAAAATTTGAATATAGGATGTCCAGGAGGTATAATAGGATCACTAGGGACTCGGGTAATTTTTATTTTGTTTTTTTTTTAATTAAGTTTGTTGGGTTTCTATATTTAGGGGTTTTTCAGTTTAGTCTGAGCAATCCTTTAAGAGTAGGAGATGGATTCGATATTGGGTGCTTATTAATTTCCGCTGTTGTCTTTTTAATTTTGCTCACTGATTTTGATTCTGTTTCTGGGTGTTCTTATTGTTTTGAAGTGGTTTGGTGGGTGTTGATTGTGAGCTGTGGGAGTGGAAAGAGGAATTTGGAGAAAGTTTTGATCTTTTATGGTTCTTTGGTTTTAATCATTGCAATTAGCTGGTGTGAACTGTAGTGTTATTCATTGTTGACTATTGGTAAGGGCTTTTTGACTTGGGGTTTTTTGTAACCCTTGTATGGTTAGTTTGATTTTAGTAGAGGATATGGAATTTACATTGTCATTTCAAAATTGGGTATCTTTTTGAAGTTGGGAAGATTGGTTTTAATCGTCTTTGTTTGATAGTTTTGAATGTTTTTCGCTTTGTAAGATTTGAATTTCTTGTGGATTTGGGTGTTTTTAGGTAGATTAACTTGAAACTGTTTTTTGGATGCTCTGAATATCGCTAGGTTTAGATGTTCCATGTTCATGTTTATTTGTCTGTGGGTATAGTTATTTTGGAAGGTCAGAGGAGTCTGGTATTAGTTCTTCAAACTGTTGCTTGATTTTTCGAGCTGTGTTGAATGTAGGTAATCTAGTTACTTCATTCAGAAGCTGGTTATAGAATTGGCGATAATCATGTTAATACTTGATTGCAAAAGAACCATTTTACCTGGGATATTTTCTTGTTAAGAGTGGTGGTTATGAATTCTAAGTGGTGTAACAACTTTGTAGTTTGGAGCATGTGAGCTACTACTGCGGGTTTCCGGCCTGAGCTCTGCAAGTTTCTGCATTTGACTATGGGGGGTGCCTGTTGTGTTGCTGCTAGAGATAAAAATATAGTCGGTGGATCTGGAAGTGAGATCCTGCATCGGAGTGTTCGGCATTCACCAACATGGAGCCTTAGGTGGGATAACCGAGGGCGGGTAGCTGGTGAAGAGACTTCTATAAGTTGGTTTCCAGATGCAATAAACAGAAACCATGGACCGGATTTTAAGTCTGAATCCATGTATGCATCAGATGACAGCAGCTCACTGGGAAGTTTTCAGAGACGAGCTTGGCATAAGTCCCCAAAATCTGAAGTAACTGGAGAGGATGAAAGGACTTCGGCTTCAGGTGAGCTACTGTATGGAGGCAGCTTTTGTTATTTTGCCTCCTAGTAATTAATTAATTTGATGGTCTTGATTCTTAGAAGTTAGTGAGCTGACTGATATGTACTACAACATTTGACAATATTTTACACCTATGTGGCAGATCAGTCCATCTCAAGAAATATTTCAATTGATGCAAATTTGGAACAGGTAGAGCTTGTGCAAGAGAATCTATTTATTATCCAAGTTCTCTGAGTTATACTCCCCTTCCCCTTGAGAGGACATTTTTTTACATAGAACTCTTATATCTCTAGGTGAAGGAGACAAACTCTTCCCCGGAAGTTACAAATCCATCTCCCGCAAAGGAGTCAGTTTCATTTCAGTTTGCTTCATCCTTGCCCACATCTCCATCATCCTCCCAAAATCACTTGCATCCTACTGGCTCAACGACTCCTAGGTGGCCCCATCATTCTCCTGGACATCAGTTAATTGGGCAAACATCTGATATGCAGATCCCACGATTGAAAACAGTAAACAACTTCTCTGTTGCTGATGGGAAGCCCACAACCACGTGGAGCAATGACTCAACTTGGGGATCTTATGGCAGGTCTTCGGATAGTTGGTCTATGAATGCCTTTTCTGAACTCATGGCTACATCCCATAGAGAAAGGTGGTCTTTTGATAACGAGTCTTTGGGGTTTAATCACGAAGAATGTACATCCAGCTGTCGATCATCAGCTTCTCCTTCTGTAGATCTCCAGACATGTGGGGTTTGTTTAAGGCTTTTAACTGAGACATCTTTGTGGAGCAGCCAGAAGCTTGTCACTTGTGAGTTATCTGTTGTTTCGGTGCTAACTTGTGGGCATGTTTACCACGCTGAGTGCTTGGAAACTTTGATACCTGAACTGGATAAATATGATCCTGCTTGCCCAGTTTGTACTTTGGGTGAGAAACAACTTGTTAAGCTGTCACAAAAGGCTTGGAAGGCAGAAATGGATCGGAAGGTGAAGAACAGGAGATCGAGCAAAAGGGTCGTGGATGGTGATCTTGGTGGTAATTCTATTACATTTGATTGTCTAAAGGCCGGTGGACAGGAAGGGAAGGATCTCAAGATGACCTACAGTTCCACCATGGAAGGCACCTTAGCAAAGCCGTTTTTTAGGTGGTATTTTTCATTTGGATCAAAAAGCAGCAGATCCTCGGCAGATAACATGTACAAAAAGAAAGGATTTTTCTGGACCAGATCTATGAAGGCATGAGGCTCTTTATATATATATATATAAACATGTGAGTGTTCATGCATACATCTTTTGTTAGTGACACTGGGAAATTGTCTCCTGCATCTCCCTAAACAGTATATCCCAGACCCTAAAAGTACACTAATCTAAACCAAGCGATTAACCGAAAATTTTCTGAACCAAGTTATATTTACTGCTCACATTTTGGGTACTGAAGAAAGCTTCATATCTTCTTTGCATACAGATACAGGTTGCAGAACCTCTATGCTCAGTAAAGAAGATTGTGGGGATCAGCTGCATACACTTTATTGTGAGGAAGTGGAAAAAGTTCTATATGATTAAGAAAGATTTGGAAAAAATGAAAATGCATCTCATGGTTTCATTTCATTTGATTTTGTACAGGTTAATTTGTTTCTTGCCAAGACATGATTCATGAATTGGATCAAATAATATATGGCAAAGTACATCACACATGAAAGAATTGAGGTTATATTATGTCCCTCTTCCTTTTCTGTCTGTGATTTGGTGATTTGAGTACTTTCTGGTTTTGTTGTAGTTTTGCTAGTTGCAAGGACAACAGTTGTTTGACAATAATCTTGTAAGATGTAATACATAACTGTAGTTTTGTATGAAATGTAGCCCTCTTGTCTTTGGTAAGAGATGTATGAATTATTAGCAAAATGCTTTTGATTTAGCTTCTCCTTAATTTCTAAATGCCACTCGCTTTGTTCTCTAGTCTATTACAAGAAGTTCGAGCCTAGTGAGTAAGCTTTTTATAGGTTAATTATAGTGAATTTCCTCATAGTTTTATTTTGTTAATTATATTGAAAACTTATCATTTGTTTTTTATTATTATTTAATTTCTATGTAACCTTTTTCATGTTAATTTCTCATCTATTTATAATTCTAAAATAGCATTATATTAAAAATTGAGAATTTTAATACAATATCATTTTGTATAAAAATTTAAATGAAAAATTAACAAAATTTGATGAAAATATTGTGTAATAATTAAATAATATTATAGGAAGTAATTAATAAAATTTAAAACATAAGAATTGATAAAAAGGGTCAAATTACAATGATAAAAAGATTAAATCACCAAAATCCCTTTTTTAGTTTTAATAGTAAAAAACCAAAATTCAGCTTCTCCGTTGTACGCAGTCTTTTTCTTGTATTTTTTTATAAAGAAGTTGTTTTCGTGACTTAAACCTGTGACCTTCCAGTCACAAAGGAGTAAACTTACCGGTTGTTTTAAGGCTCTTTCTCTTTTTTTAGTCTTACTAGTACTTTAGCATATTGAAAAGTCAATTAAGAATTATTCAAGATGATAATAAAAAGAGTCGGAATAAATATTTGACTTCTTAATTTATAATTTGAGTTCAAATTGATGTTATTTTATAAATTTAAAATTTATTTTAAATAAAAATTAAATTATTTGAATTAATTTTTTAATTTCAAAATTTAATTAAATGTGCAAATGAACAAATCCTTTCAGGATCATTATGACAAGTAGAAGAGCTACGTGCTTTCTCTTCCTTGAAGTGGCAAATACTCTTCTTGTCTCATTTAAAACCTTAAAACCACGTGTAGAAACCTCATCGCATGCATGAACAACCAGCTCCCTTCATCACCGCTATTCATTTCCTTTTAAAGTCTCAAACTATTCCATCTGTGAACTAACATCTATCAATGGCGGCTAATCTAAGAGATGAGTTCGGCAACCCAGTTCAGCTCACGGACGAACGTGGCAACCCAGTTGAGTTAACTGACGAACGTGGTAACCCTGTGCATATCACTGGTTTGGCCACCACACAACCTCTAGCAGTTTCCACTGTCTCAGAAGTCACAGTAACGGATACTGGACTTTTGGCCAGCACAGAACTGACCGGCGATACGTTAAAGGTTGATCAGACGACGGCTGAGCATGGCGGATTTGTTGAAGAACCGGTTGAGCCTGTAAAGGAAGAGCATCATCGTGAAGAGGCCAGCTCCAGAGAGATTCACTCAACTAGTTCTAGCTCTGTCACGGTAAAACAATTACAATGCACATTGAATAAGCATCTTTAGTATAGATTAATTTGGAAATTCATCAATGGATGCTTGTTTTGCAGTCTGATGATGACGAGCAAGGTGAGACGAAGACGAAGAAGAAGAAGAAGGGACTTGGGCAGAAACTAAAGGAGAAGCTAACACTTGGCGGTGGAAAACACAAGGAAGGTCGCAAGGAAGAGCACGGCCAGGGTCACCATGTTTCAAACCCCCCCACCATGACCACCACCCAAGATGTTGTTCCCTCCGGTGGAGAACAACCATCACATGAACACGAGAAGAAGGGGGTGATGGAAAAAATCATGGAAAAATTGCCTGGCCACCATAGCAGTGGTCACTAAATAGTTGAATATGAATGTTTTATGTGAATTATCTTTCGTTTCATTTCATGTACATGACATTTGAACTATCTGTTGGTTGATGGGATGTGGAGTTTGGGATCAAATTTGTCTGTTGTTCGTCTTGATTTTTAGTTCAGTGGACTGTAAAATGATTACAATGCAATCTGTAATGTCATGTTTCAAGTCATGTGTATATACATATATATGAATACTTGGAATAATTTTGGTGCTAAACTAATTCTGATTAATAGCATTATAAGTCAAGACAGTATATATATGTGTGTGTGTAAAATATTATTATTTTATTAATATTTATTCATCTTGTCCTAATTAATTATATTATGTTTATTTTTATTTTTATTTATAAGAATCATTTAGAACTTATTAAAATGATATTATTTTATTCACAAGAATCATTCGGGTAAATTAAGTCAATTGTCAGAATTAGTTATAAAAAATAATAAAATCTAAATTAGTAATAAAAATTATCTTAGACTTTTTACAAAATATCTGTAATTTTTATTTTTAAATATTAATATAATTATAAAATAATTTATAATAATAATACTAATATTTACATAATTAAAATTATAAAATAATGTATAACAATAATGCTAATATCCACATAATTAAAATTGCATAACTGACGTGTTATGTGTCACAAGTTAATAAGTTAATAATGTTGTGATAGATATTTGATTGAAAACTAATAAAATTATCAAATTATATTTATTTATAATAATGAACTTATGTTTAAGAGTATAAATTATGTCATTTTATAAATATTATAATACAAATTAGTACAAGAAATATCGACAAAAAATTACCTTAATTTATGTAAAAGGTTAAAAAAGACGAATCATACCTTTTGCCTTTATATATATATATATATATAAAGTTGTTAGAATTTCTAGGGTATGATTATCAATTTAATAAAGTGATTTCATGTCAGCAGTAGTGTTCCTTCTTATACAAGTCTCTGTTTTAATTACTGGTAATCAACAGTAATATATAAACTTTGGCTCTAAAAAGATTATTAGATCAAAATTTGATGAGTCTGCCAGCTTCTGTGTGCACAAGTAAATTAAGATTGAAGAGTTTCATGTTCTTCAACTCCTTTTATCATTTGCCAACTTGTTAATGCAGTTTATGGGGTTTTATAAAAAGTTTCAAAAAGTTCCAACTGGAACTTGGTATAGGCAATCGAGTTTTCTGTGTCATAATCTGGATAACAGTTTGATCATCATCTCACTGTATAATCTATCAAAGGCCTCGAACTCCAATTGTCAAATATCTGAACTCAATTAAGTTGGTACAAGGAGCAAAGTTATAAACTTGTAACTGAAACAAACAAGACAGTATCGGAAATGAACCCAGATCAACAATTGATGCGTTTGCAAGAACAATGATCAATCCAAATCGGTGTATTTAACTGTGGCTTCGTCGATGTAACGTTGCCTTAGTGAAATCCATGTAGCATTAGGTGAAAAGGGCATAATATTACCTGAAATCCACTGCTTGATTCCGTCTCCAGCCAGTCCAAAACCATTCCTGAAAAATCGCAATGCTACATACAGGAATCAATCCTTTCCAAAGTCAGCATTGTAGTGAGCACTTGATTCTAGTTTCTTGGCCTCGTTCAGTTTCCGGACAGCCTGGAAAAATCAGAAGCCATCAATTTTGATGAATAGTAACAAGCATCAAAAACTTTTTTCAAGCTAAACTGACATACCTTCATAAAATCTTCATGGATGACATAATCCCGTTCTGCACGAATTGCAGACATCCCAGCCTCAGTGCAAACATTTCTCAGATCAGCCCCATTAAAACCCTGAAGCAAACTAACTAGTTTAGTCTATAAGATAACAGTTGTTAAAAGCATCTTTTATTTGCAGATAGGTATACACGTCTCACCTCGGCAAGTTTTACAACAGCCTCATAGTCAATTTCCCCGTGTTTTGCAATACCAGCAGCATGGATTTTAAGGATTTCCATTCTTGACTGTTCATTCGGCAATGGAATCTCAATTTTCCTGTCAAGACGTCCTGGACGGAGCAGTGCAGGGTCCAGAACATCGGGTCTGTTTGTAGCCATAATCATCTTAACCTAGAAACCCAACTTGATGTCAGTTGTTGTTTAAGAGCCACTACTCACCACACAAACACTGTGAACACAATCGATTACCTTTCCAAGCTGATCAAATCCATCCAACTGATTAAGCAACTCCATTAGTGTTCTTTGAATTTCACGGTCAGCACTTGTTCCCTCACTGAATCGACGTCCACCAATGGCATCGATTTCATCCATAAATATGATGCAAGGCTTGTCAAAGAGAAATCAATACTCAGTAACAACATGTAAAAAAGAAAATCAAGTCAAAACACACTCTTGCAAGAAGAGTTCTTACTTGATGATCACGTGCATACCCAAACATTTCTCTTATCAATCTTGCACTCTCACCAATGTATTTATCAATTATGGCACTTGATACAACCTACATCCAGTATAAAGTGAGCAGTTCTTGGATTTTAATATACGAACAAAATAAAAAACCAAAAATGGACAAAGGTGTAACTCAAATCAATACAAGAGACTACTATCTGACTTTCAAGAAATTGGCATCAATGTTGCTTGCTATAGCCCTGGCTAAGTGTTTTTCCTGTCCCTGGAGGTCCATAGAGAAGAACACCCTGCAAGAATTATAGGTCAGTGTCTGAATGTAAGCTTTGACTTCCTAGGCTGCTGCCCAAGGGTGTATGGTCACCTTAGGAGGCTTGATGCCCACTCGAAGAAAGAGCTCTGGATTCATCAGAGGCAATTCTATAGATTCTCTGAGTTCTCGAATCTGATCTGACAGCCCACCAACTGCAGAGTAGCTAACATTGCCAGGGTCTTCGTGAAGCATGTTGTATACAACTGGATCAACCTACAGGAGAAATTCCATGTATAGCATCATAAACATAGAGAAAGGGAAATGAAAAACAAAATGCCATCTTATTCAGTAACTAAACCAAAATTTGGTCTTGTGAAATGGTGTTTAATATCCCAACTTACTTCACGGGGAAGAGCCCGCATGATTGTGAGAGTAGTCATATCAAGAACCACTCGGGTGCCAGCAGTTAGTTTTTCTTTGTCCACTTTACTACGACAGCCAACCACATATCTAGGACCACTGCTAGCTTTAACTATCACTGAAGAACAAAATGACAACAGTTAATCATATCAACATTAGGCATAGCTTTAAACAACCAACAGAAGACTACAAAGCCAAAGGTAACAGAGAATAGGAAAGCATACTTCTTGAAATAGCATATTATTAATTGGTAACAAAATGTATGTTAAAGCAAATGCACAACCATGCACTATTTGTCAATATTAAGTGTATAAGTCACTCTATCTAGACACATACACCCCAACAGAGAGACCTTACAGCGTTCATTGTCAAGAGGTCTAAGAACTTCGCCTATGATTTGCCCGACACTCTGAAGGGACTTTAAATCATCTTCAGTTTTGGCAAATTCTTTCTTCGAAGCACGCAAACTTTCCCTCACTGCATGGAACAAATATAACAAACATGTTAGTTCTAGATATTATATGCTAAAGTGATCCCAGTAGGCAGTAACACAGCTAAAACTCAAGAGTATGTAAAAATTTGATAACCTAACAGAATAACACCTCTATACTAACTCCCTTTATTCATAATTCATCCCACCAACACTATCCAACATAAAAAGACAATTCGACACAACTCCAAAATCCTCCATTCCTTGTATGTTTTCCCATTTAGCAATAAATCAGAAAGTTCAAAACCCCAATGAATTGCATACACAATTCAAAGAAAGACAGTTTAGAGCTTAAAAAGAGCAGCTTCCTGCAGCTCAGCTTGACAAAGAACCAAATTTAGCTTTAAAGCCCTTTGATAAAATTGACCCAAATCAGCATATCAATTAAACCCAACAGTTCTCCTTTCGCAATCAGTTACGACAGAGTTCAGTGCAATCCTTCTCTAACTACTAGTAAATTTGAAGGAAGTTCACAGCTTGTAGATTTGGAGAATTAAAAGCAGAAGATCTGTATACAAAATCGGAAATTTAAAGAAACGAAAAAGAAACATAGGGTTTTGGTTTCGTGGGGTGTGACCTGCACGAACTCTAGATTCGAGCTCCTTGTGCTGCAGGAGCTTTTTCCGGTAGTCGGCCACCGTCGACCGGCGTCTTGCGACCTCCTCCCCGTCCGACGACATTGTTGCCTCGATTTCTTTGAAGATTTCTTTTTATAAAGTATATAAAAAAATGTTACGAAAAAAAAGAAGGAAATCTCAAGAAAAGTATAATTTTTATTTACCTATTCACTTATAAATAATGTTCTTTTGAATGCAGATTTTATAATGGGCCTTTGGTTAAACAAACAACGGGCCTAAGTACTATTTTTTATTTTTTATTTTAGGACTTAAATTTTGTTATATGAAACAATATATATTTTTTAAATTTTTAGTTAAGTGATTTTTTTAAAAAAATTTATAAAAAATTAAATTATTAATTTTTTATTGATGTAATATACCCATAAAATATTATGTGGATATTAATAATATTTTAATTTAATTTATATAAATATTAATTGAATAAAATATTAATTTATTACTTAGTACACTTAGGTTAAATAGCAACGACGAAACTCTCTTAAATAAGGATGATTTCATACCAATAAAAAATTCAAGTAATATAATTTAAGTATATATATTGTAAAAAATAATTATTTTTTATCCTTTTCTTTTTACTTTTGGTTCGAATTATATTTGATATATCTATTAAATGCTAAATATGTACATGTAATATAAATATGTCTTTATAAATGTTTGACTTTATTGTGCTTATAACATGAATTCTTGATGTTTTTTTATTAAAAAATATAACATTTCAAAAATTTATGTTATAACGTTAAGAGTAGTCAAATTTTAATATTTATTACGAATTATATTACCAAACTAAGTTATAATTATATAAATTTAATTTTTTTATAAATTTAAAATTATTAAAAATAGTATTTAATATTTAATTAATACTAACATTATACACAAAAGTGTATCTTGAGTCTCAACGTTTACCGAACCCTAATGTTTTGAAGTGTTTAAATTAAATTACAATATTTTTCTCTATCAGTTAAATGTTACATCAATACTAAAGTGAAATTATTTTTATTTTTAATAGAAAGTGTTTTAATCCATCAAATTTTCTGTCCAATCATAATCGATTTTGAACATTTTGAAAATGTTAAAATTCAATTTGAATACTTTGAAAAGTTATAATTCAAGATATATCTTGTAAATGTAGAATTTCAAAATATAACTTTTAATTTAATATTATTCTCAACTTTTTGAGATTTTTTTAATTCACTGTTTAAACTTTTAAATTTTTTAATTGACCAACCTTTTAAAATTTTAATAATTCAGTTCAAAACGTTAGTTAAGATTTTAAAAAATTGGTCGCTTAATTGAAATTTTAAAAAATTAGGGCAATCTATTTAGAAAAAAATCTTAAAATGTTAAACAAAGTGCCACCAATGCATAGGACACTAGTTTCTTACAAATGGTGAGATGAGCATGAAACTTATAGCATTTGCCTTAAAAGATCATATCCCTTTAGGAACTTGTATTATCCACATTTGGCTTTAGGACTTGTATATATATATAGATAGATAGATAGAGATTGAGACAAAGAAACAGAGGTTGCAATGGTCTCTGACAAGTTCAATTCTGTCAAAACAAATTCTGACCATCTCTCTGTTAGGAGTTCCCAAAATAGGTCAGAGAAACCAACCAACTCTGTTTCCAACAAAGATCTTTCTCCATAAACATTGCCTCTTTATTGGGAAGAGTTAAAAAGTTCCATTTTCAATTCGTAATCATGAAATTGGAAGTAGCCAACTAGATCAATCTCATTATAGGAATGAAAGAAACAAACCCTTTTTGATTCTCATTGTATCTTTGCAAGTTGTGATTGATTAACAACACCATCCTCTCACCACCCCCAGGAGGGATGGAGATAGAAAACAAGGGGACAATATTAAGAACCAATCATTTTCTATCTTCGTCTGTGGTGTCATCAAGATCATCTCCATCGATGGCTATCCTCCTGGTTCTAATCTGCATTTTCCTTTCAGGGTCAGCCATTGATGCTTCACCTTTTGTGCCTACTGATGAGATTCTCATCAGCTGTGGAGCCAAGAGCATGGCTGCTCTTCCTGATGGTAGAGTCTTCAAGACTGATCAAGAAGCTGAAAGTCATCTGAAAACCAGCCAAAACATTCTGGTTTCAGTCCCATCTGCAGATGTTCCCTCACCATTTTATCTGTCAGCAAGAGTTTTTGTTGAAGAATCCACCTATTCTTTCACATTGAAATCTGCAGGATGGCATTGGGTGCGACTCCATTTCTTCCCACTTGACAACACTCAGTTTGATCTCAAGAACTCAACATTCTCTGTCAGAACTGATAAATATGTGTTTCTCCATAACTACAATGTCAATAACAACACAAAAGCTTCATTTAAGGAGTACCTGATCAATGCAGAAGAACCCGAGTTCTCTATCGACTTCATACCAATTAAGAATTCTGCTGCTTTCATAAATGCCATAGAGATTATTTCAGCCCCAGACATTTTAATCTCTGATGAAGCCACCAACCTTTTCCCTGTGAACAACCATCCTGGCCTGAGCAAGAAAGGATTTCAGGTTTCTTACAGGTTGAATATGGGAGGCCCTTTGATCACCTCTGAAAATGACACCCTCTGGAGGACTTGGTTACCTGATAGGCCATACCTGAAGAACGAGGCTTTGGCCAAAAGTGTATCTATCCCTTCAAACTCCATTAAATATCCTACTGGAACCTCACCTCTTATTGCACCACCAACAGTTTATGCATCTGCAGAACAGATGTCAGATTCAGATACTATACAACAAAATTTCAATGTGACATGGAACTTTCAGGTTGATCCTGCCTTTAGCTACATGGTCAGGCTACACTTCTGTGACATTGTGAGCAAATCCCTCAATGATCTCTACTTCAATGTGTACATTAACAACAAAACAGCAATTTCAGGGCTGGATTTGTCGTCCATCACCAACAATCTGGCATCTCCATATTTCAAAGACATTGTGATAGATTCCACATTGATGACTAATGGACTTTCCCTTCAGATAGGTCCCATGAATGATGTTACTGGTACAAGAAACGCTATTCTAAATGGTTTGGAGGTCTTCAAGATGAGCAATTCAGTTAATAGTTTGGATGGTGAGTTCGGGGTTGACGGAAAATCCGCTCTTGGCCACCGTGGAGCTGTTGCTGCTGTTGGATTCGCAATGATGTTTGGTGCTTTTGTTGGTCTTGGTGCTATGGTGATCAAGTGGCATAAGAGACCCAAAGATTGGCAGAAAAGGAACAGCTTCTCTTCTTGGTTGCTTCCTATCCATGCTAGTGATACTAGCTTCATGACAAGCAAAGCAGGATCTAACAAGTCCAACTTCTACTCATCAACTCTTGGCCTGGGAAGATATTTCTCTTTGTCCGAGTTGCAGGAAGCTACCAAAAACTTTGATTCAAGCAATATAATAGGTATAGGAGGTTTTGGTAATGTCTATCTTGGTGTCATTGATGAGGGTACTAAAGTTGCAGTCAAGAGAGGAAATCCGCAATCTGAACAAGGAATCACAGAGTTCCAGACAGAGATTCAGATGCTGTCCAAGCTCAGGCACAGGCACTTGGTGTCACTGATCGGATATTGCGATGAAGATGATGAAATGATTCTTGTTTATGAGTACATGTCCAATGGTCCTTTCAGAGACCACCTGTATGGAAAAAACTTGCCACCATTATCTTGGAAGCAGAGATTGGAAATCTGTATTGGATCAGCTCGTGGACTTCATTACCTGCATACTGGTACCGCACAAGGTATCATCCACCGAGATGTTAAAAGCACAAACATTTTGCTTGATGATGCATTCGTCGCCAAGGTTTCGGATTTCGGGCTATCCAAAGATGCACCTATGGGACAAGGTCATGTCAGTACTGCTGTGAAAGGAAGCTTTGGGTACTTGGATCCTGAGTACTTCAGGAGACAGCAACTAACTGATAAATCTGATGTTTACTCATTTGGAGTGTTGCTTTTCGAAGCATTGTGTGCTAGGCCTGTCATTAACCCACAACTCCCCAGGGAACAAGTTAACTTGGCAGATTGGGCTATGCAATGGAAGCGAAAGGGCTTGCTTGAGAAGATCATCGACCCTCATCTTGTCGGTACAATCAATCCTGAATCAATGAAGAAGTTTGCTGAGGCTGCTGAAAAGTGCTTGTCTGAATATGGTGTTGATAGGCCTACCATGGGAGATGTTCTCTGGAACTTGGAATATGCTTTGCAGCTTCAAGAGGCCTTCATACAGGGAAAAACTGAGGAAGAAAACCAATCACCTGCAGACAATTCAGCTGGTTCTCCTGCAGTTCTACCCGCAACTGCAACTGCTACCCCGAATCCTGACGATCGTCCTGTTTCTGTCCCTGCAGAGAACAAGGGTCCAGCTCAAGACCAAACCATAGATGAACATTCAGGAACTGCAATGTTCGTCCAGTTTTCTAGTCTCAGTGGCAGATAATAATCTGTGAATTGTGTAAACTAAAGCAACACTTGCAGATTTCATATTCCGGAGAGGCATTGATTCTGATGACTTCTGCTGTTGCTTCATCTATGGTATATGTAGCAAATGTTCTTATCAGACTCTTTTCATGTCACCTATCTTTCCTCTCAGTTCATATTCTCTCATATATATATTATAGAAGTTGATCTTCAACTATATGGTGTGATTAATGTAAAATTTACTGGTGTTGATTAGATGTATAACTTCAGTTATTTGTTTCTATGAACCCCAATTCATGTTCAGTTACATTGCTAACAAATTTTGTAATTATGATCACAGAAGAATTTGCAAGTTTTAACTGAAACTGATAAAAGGAAAATCAAACCAGGCAAGACATGCAAGATTCACCAGGCATACAAATTCAGAAGTTTAGAACTTTATCTCAAAAAGTAAATTTTCAAAAGTTTAAAGCGTATTCAATTGTAGAAAACTGGAACTGTTTTAAAGAAAAAATTTCTAATGAAAACAAAAAATAGAAGTTTGTGTTCATATTAGACTATTTTATAAATTTTTTACGTGAAAATTGTTTTCTCTAATTTTCAAATTTTAAAAGAAATTTAGAAACAAGACCAGGTTGTTTTCTACAATTTTATTTGTTAAAAAAAAGTAGTTTTTTAAACTGAAAATACATTTTTCAAAAATAATAATAAACATGCTTTTCAAAAACAATAAATAAACACATTTTTTAGTTTTTAAAAATAGAAAACAGTTTTTTTATAATAACAAATTAACATGTTTTCCAAATTTTCTATAAAAATAAATTATTTTCATTGTCAATGAAAATAGAAAACAGTTTTCTGTAAGTGAACATACCTTTAATTTCACTGTGTGAGTGTTTCTGATCCATTTAACATAAAGAAGAGGAGTAAAAAAATAGACATTGTCAATTTTTTTTATAAAAAAAAACTATTATCTTAGAATTTGATTAAAAAATAACAATGAAATAACATGAACATCATACTTATATCAATCAAATGTTGCTTAGATGACGATTGAACTCAACTCAGAAATTCAAACCGAACTAATTAAATATGAGTCGAACTGATAACTTATTATAATTATCTTAAATTATTAATTTAAATCGAGTTTAATTAATTCAGGTTGAGTTTAAAAACTAAGTTGGGTTACTATATTACTAACATTTGATTAGTCCGCGTTTAATATTCATATTACGTGAGTTTCTTGGTTATTTTTTAATCAAAGTCTTAAAAAAAATTCTGAAAAACTGAAAATGAACTTCCTTTGATTCTTAACCAAAAATGGAGGCTCTTTAAGAAACTGTAGTAATTTAAGAAAAAAGTTAGTTCCACTTAATTTGATGATATTTGGTGATATCAATAGCCATTAATAAAATAAATGATAAAAATAATATAAAAATAAAAATCTCATTTGATAGTAATAATTATTAAAAATTACTAATTATCGATGATCTAATTTAATCGATTTTTTTATAAAACTTAACATTTATAACTTAAAAATATAATATTATTTTATATTTGATAAAAGATATAAATTGTCATCTAATATTTACTAAAAATTCCAAATTAATCCCTATTATTATTTATATTATCACATTATATATTAACGTTTTCAAAATAATATTAGTAACTTCTTAAATCATAACAGAATTAAAATTTTCAAAGTTTATATATATATAGGTAATTTAAATTCACCAAATATCATGTAATCTAAAAATAATTTTTTAAACATTAGTTAAATTTGTGATTTTTAACTTAGTTTTTAATTAAAAAAACCTAAATAAATTTCCATTGTTAATTATGTTACCGATTTTACACACTATTTTATTAACGTTAAATAATAAAGTCGTAACAAAAATAATGATAAAAATTAATTATACTTTTTTTTATAAAAGATTCATCAGATCACATTTTAAATATTTATATTTTTACATATATTTTTTCTCTTAAAGCTTATCTTTTCTTCAAAAATTTGACAGGATGCCCTTTCTCTTCAATCACTTGCCATCCTTTCACTTTCCATCAGGTTTTGTAGATTGACACTAACCAAGAAAATTGATTTCCATATTATCCACAAACTAACCTGACATGACATAAACTAATATAAAGGAAAAGAACTATGAATGAACAGCTACAAAATAAGATACCCCAAAAAAAGGGTAAGCATATGATAGGCCACTAAGCCTATGAATGAACAAGAGAAACTGTAGATAAGCATGTGGATGCCTATTGCTATACATATATACCCACAATTGCTTTAGTGGCTCTCCTTTTCTCTGAAACTCTTCTTTATCTCTAATCTCCATATCTTATATATATATATATATATATAATCCTTTATATAAACTGTTATTCTCATTAATATCTCTGTCCATTGACGTTTGAGCTCTTAATTCCTATCCTCATTCCCATTTCATCATCACCGTCTTTACACCTCCTCATAAGATATAAATAAAGTAATCACCAAAACTCCATTTTTTATTCATTGAAGCTCTGTCTTCTGGTTCTTGTTCCTATATCAGTTCCAACCAAACATGGAGGAGGGTCAAGTGGACAAGATGATGACTTTTGACATGAATTCTCTACGAACTAATCTTCCACAAAAGTAAGGACATGCATGGTTGGTTTCATGATTATGGTAAAAACTCATTTAACTTTGTTTCTCAATATTAAAGTTGAAAAGGGTTTTTGTGACTTCAGCAGGAGAGGCTTGTCAAGGTATTATTCGGGGAAGTCGAGGTCTTTTACGTGCATGGCGGATGTTCATTGTCTGGAAGATTTGAAGAAACCAGAACGTCCTGATGCTAAGAAGAGGAAGAAGTGTAACAGGAATGATCTACGTGTTCCTTCATATCCTTGTCGACGAGTGTCTAGTTCTAACCAATGTTCCACAACATGTGTTGGTGTCTGAAGAACAAACGTAACTGAGTTTATGTTCTGTTTTGTTCCTTTTCACGAGTTCCTGTTGCACAGATGTAATAGCCCTTATGGGATTTTACAGATTTTGCATTTATGTTTTTTTTTTGTATGAGATTGTCTAAGCAACTTTTTTAAAAAAATAATTTTGAGAAAAAAATTATTCTTAAATTTTAATTATTTTAAAAAATTATGTTTCTACATATTTTGCATTTATATTTTTTAGTATAGAAAGTTTAAAATTTTTAAAAATTAAAGAGAATTATCAAAATTACTTAAATCATACAAAATTTCTGTATTTTTAAGCTGAAATTAATGTACTCTGAAGAAACAAAACAACCTGAAAAGAGAAAAATATTAGAATATCGATATGAATACCAGGTGCAACCCATACAATTATCAGAATCTAGCTATTCAAGGAAGAGGGTTTCTATTTTTTGATCCTTCAA
>JANIMX020000536.1:5911795-5932083 GCA_024582655.2 Erythroxylum kunthianum
AGATGTTTTGGAGAGTTACGAGTATAAGGACGAAGATCCTTGAATGACTTGAAAAATGAAGTTAGGTAAGTGAGTTGCTTCGATGTTCAGTCAATATATTAGAGAAAGGCTTATTGAGTTGAAAACAGAAAGACTAAGTTCAATCAATTGCAGAAAAAGGCATAAAAGCAGTCGATAAAGGACTCAGAAAGAATCGATACAGGAAAGGCTAAGAATAGCCGATAAGAGAGGGAAGAATAATAGCGGCAAATAATATGCTGCTAAACCACAAAAAGGGAAATGGGATTCAAGTTCACAGATTCTGCTCAAGAAAATTCTAAACATTTTTCACCAACCTAACAATAACAATTTTGGAGCCAGGAAAAGAATCACCATTTCTCTCTACAATTACAAAATTAAGATGCTAAGAAGTCCTATGGAATCATGTAAAAGAAAGAACTATTGCAATCTCTTTTTCTTGACCTTGTTAGCGGCGTCTTGATGATCAATCATGACCAGGTCATCTTCGTCGTCGTCATCATCGTCAATCTTTTGGACGTCCTTCTGATTGCTACTGTCATTGACACTAGACAGTTCGGAAGGCACTTCCGGCAATTTTCTCTTCTTTCCTATAATCTCTGTGCCCTCGGAAATTTCTTCAACCTCGGCATCTTTTTGAACCTCTGAGAGCTCTGTTGACAATGCATTTGATGCAGTCTCGCCATTTCCATTGGACTTGTTATCGTTCTTCTCAATAGGAGCTTGTGTCCATCCAAATAGAACCATTCCGTCTGGTTCCTTCTCCTCATCAAAGACTTCTCTGTAAGTTCAATATTGAAATGGCAACTTCAGACATCTAAAATTAAATGCTAGCTAGCAGACAACAGCCTTCTGTGAAGAAGATGGGAAAGGTATTTCCTCAATAATGAACATCAGACGGCAAAACAATTCCCAGTTGATGCCATTCAATATAAACATAACTTTAGAAACTATAGAGGCTAAAAATAATAATGAACCTGTGCTTTATATAGACATTGCAAGTGAACTCCTGCTGAAGATCCTCTATGCTGATCATTGTTCCACCAGTAACTGGTGTTGGAAGCTCACATAGCATCTGCAGAGGGAAGGAAGAAGGAAAACAAGTAATAAGCATGCAAAAAAAGCTACTCAAAATTAAAAAGGAAGAACCAGGCAATAACCTTTTCAAGGTTGGCATTATAATTTGCAATCATGTCTTCATCAAGATCATCACCAACTTCATAAATAAGCGCTGCCCCAATCATAATAAGTGGGGAATTCATGCCAAGCTTGGCTTTAACAATCTTTTCAACAAAATCCCGCAACTTTGATCTCTGAGTATTAACCTCCAGCATCAATGGAGTCTGTTTCCAACAATTAAAGATGAGCCTATGCAACCATAGCAATAAATACAACTAAAATAGTTGCATAAGTAATAAAAGGAATTTAGGCATACATCTGAACAGACACAACAGGACTTGTTGGGTTCAAAGGGTTCCACTGGCATAAGAAGCATCTTTCTTGATGGATGTTCTAAACAATATGTCATCCTGCATAGACAATCAGGTCAAATTCACAGAGAACAGCCATAACAGAACAGAAGATAAAATCGAGATCCATCAATCATTCTTAAAAGCTACTTTCAGCCCTACTTTTTTACACTTAACAAGCAAGAACAGAAAGCAAATCAAATCTCCAATAAATGAAAAGAACAATTTCAGAAATTAAAACGAAAGTATATGATTTCAACTTCAGAAACCCATTTTTTAAGAGAAAAGAAAAGAAGGGAATCCGCCAAACTTCTTTAAAGAACTGAGAAACTTCTTGGCCATTTTAAAAGAGGAAAACCATCAAAACTCCCATAAAATTGCATGAGATATCCAGAAAGAAAAAGAGAATGGAGCCACACCTATAACCTTTAGTATCCTTCCTTAAAACCTTGATGGCTTCAATAACAATCAACCCAGCTATGACAGCATTTGTTGTTGCAACAGCATGAACAATATTACCAGCAATCCCCTTGGCTTCAAAGAGGTTATGCAAAGGAATCCCGAATGAAGCAGCTCGAATATTTGCAGCTGCTGAGACAAATTCTACAGCCAATTGATCATCTTTATCAAAAGTTAGGCTTCCAATGTCCTGTGGGAAACACAATAAAGATTATCAAGTTGTTTGATCTGAGGTCTTATTAATCATTTCCTTAAAAAAACACAAGATAAGCAAACCTTTTCTCGCTTCACCAAAAAAAGTTTTAAAGACTCGAGAAAAATTCTTGAATTTTCCACAAGACTCCAAACATCCTGTGGATTCTTCAAGCCCAAAGAGGTCATAGCAGATACTGATAGACCATCAGTTAGACCACCTTTAACAACATTTCCATTCTGCTCTATTGAATTGTCATGTAGAATATCCCTTGTATACATGGGCCTTGGTCTATTACGATTTTTCCATGTCTCTTCATTAGAAAGAGCTACTTCAATGTTGTAACCAAATACATGATCATATATTCTCCTTCCATATTGCTCTATGTCCTCATCTTTTCTTCGTTCAAAGACATCTTGGGTTTGTTCTGATGCGTTAGCAGAATCATTACCATGAACATTAAGATCATTTTCCTGATTTTTATCTCCAAACAACTTTGGAAAAAGTAAGTCCTTTGCCCACACAATGCAATGAACAAACTGCAATTGAAACAAGAGATAGAAAATAAGAATACAGAGCTCTTTATATTCCAAGAAGAGTCATCATATTTCATATGAGCTAAAAGTTGTCTTGCCAAAGAATAATCTAAATTGAAATCCAGTAAATTTTCCATATAAAAAATTCGCAAAATCTAGAGTCAATAAATGAAGGCAAATTACACTTACCTACCTAGAAGAAACCTGGTAAATTCTACAGAAGAACAACAGTTTGAGGTCACGGTGTAATCACATCTATAATTGAATTACTCCGTCTTAATCAACAGTGCCATCGACAATAAAAACACTAAAGAACTAAATCTAATGAAGTGCATAAGTAAATTTCATAAACTGATTACTAGCATCACCTGATAAAGAGAAGTAGAAGATAATATTATCTAAAATCCAAGAGGCTGAGGAAACTTCGCGTATGTGTACCTTTGAAGGAGTACTAGTAATCGTACAGACAGGATACGTCTTGGGTGCAGGTTTTGGCTGACATTCATAGCACTCTGTTTTCCCCTTCACATGGACAGTAACCTGCTTCACAGAAGATGATAAATAAAAGAAAAAGGATCAACACTTTAAGACACGTTCAGGTTAACAGTATAGATTATTAACCCACAAAACAGAAGCATAACATAGAGAGGGTCAATATTATACAAAAGAAGCAAATGGGAGATGTCAAACGAAGAACTAGTTAAATCATGGTTTCAGATACCAAAAGTGCTAACAATATCTAACATTTGCCACTTTTTCTTACTTGGAGATCCTTTAGTTTTGTAGTGACAAAGAAAATGTAGTTAAATGAAAACACTAAGCAATAAGAAAGAACCAATTCATATCAAAGCCAATAAACAATGCTACTGACAAAAATCCCATCTCCCATGTCCCCATATACCAAAAAGGCAAACACCTTTCCTTTCTTAAATGTCAAAAAAATAAAAGGAGACAGCAAAAGGTCACCTGTCCTAAGAAACCTGTTGTTCCACTTTCAACTAAAGGAACTTCAGCTGCCAAGCAGAGGCGGTTCACATGTCGCCTGGCATCCAAGTTATCAAGTCCATTTAGAACAACATCAAATTCCTTGAAGAACTCCACATTAAAACTAGAATCCTTCACATTTGCATGGTATGGTGTAATGTTTATGTGAGGCCTAAATCTTAACACAGCATCTCGAGCAACCTGGTCAGAACATTGATACTATATAAGACATTATCTACAAATGAACACTTCACATAGAAGACAAAAATACTCATAAAAATACACACTTTAGCTTTGGACTGCCCAACATGTGACTGGCGGAATAAAAATTGTCTATTTAGATTGCTAACTTCTATGGTGTCCATGTCAATCTGCAAAAAGAATAAATGCATCAGCGGAAACTCCAAAAGGTCATTCTTAACATGAAATCTAAAGGGCAAGTGATCAATATTTTTGACAGCCTAATAGTAGCAAGGTATCACATTCAACCTACAAAACACGTAACCAACTAGAATTCATCGTTACAATTATTGCATGGACGATCTCATGTTTCATAACAACAAACACCCAGCCAGAACCATGCACAAATATGTCAAGTCATACAACACAGAAATTTGTAAGAAAGAAAAAGGTAAAATACCATCCCTACTATGTAAGCCACCTAAACATCCAACACAGAGGGGCCAGAGCATGGCTGACCCTTTAAGAAAATCCTGCAATACCAGAAACCCGCAGCATCACTTTGTAGCTACCAATCTAACATCAGCAAACAAGCTTTTACTATAAATAATATTTTATATCGTCTATTTATAACATGAAATATCACACCGACATGAGTGAATGACAAAAAGAAGATGGTTTCAATGAAGTTTCACATCTATCTTGTTCATAAATTCTTGGATGACATTTCTTAACACGAAGTAATCCAGATTAAAATGAAACGGCAAAACTCCCCGACGGCATAATAGCTAAAGGATGGGATGCAAGAAAGGTTCACTCACGAAGAGTAAAAAATTGACCAAATTATACACACTAAAACTTCATTTTTTTCCCTCTCTTTGCCAAAGCGTTGACTAGACCTTTCAGACAAAGAAACCCCAGTCAACGTACAAAACGGTATCAAAATCCTTAAAAGCACGCATTTGTGCTCCAAAACCTGAAATCGAACTGTTTAAACCCTAGAATTCGCGGGAAACACCAGTATAACCAAAATCCAGGAACAACCCATCAATTCAAATTTCTTTTCAACAAAATCAATTGACTTGACAAAGGGAAATTGATTCAGCAGAGGATGAAACGAAACACTTACGATATGAATATCCTGAAAACCAGAGAGAGCCAGCGTTTTGAGCAACTCACATCCAATCCCACCAGCTCCAACCATGAGCACTTTCGCCCCCTGAAGAACATAAAGAAACACACACCAAAAAATACTAACCCATAAAAGATGGAACCTTTAAGAAGAAAAATACAAAAAAAGACATGGGTTTTCAAGCTTTCCCTCTCATTACCTTTATAGCATCATGGTATTGTGGCAGAGAGGCCATTAGAGGGGGTTTTCAGCTACAGAAAAGACTTGGGGCGGGTAAGAGCAAGAAGAGACAGAAGAGTGAAAATGAAGTTTTTAAAAGTTTGGTATTAAATTATCTTTAATATACATAAAACTTAAAAGAGAGAGATAGAGAGACAGCGGAGTTTATCGGGAATCGAACATGGGACGTGCAAGATAGTGTAGAATCTTGACGGTCAGTTACGGTGAATTGGCGGCTCGAACCCCAAAACGTTACAAGTTTGGTAGTAATAAACAACAGCTTTTGTGTTCTATATTCCGATGAGTGGAAGAGCCACCGCATACGGCAAGGAACGGCGGGAATTTTGTGGTGGACACTCTACCCGCTATTTCTCATGGAATTGCATCGACTGTGTAAATTGGATTTAGTATTCTTACAATAATTTTTTTAATGACAGAAAATTGGATTTAGTATTCTTATTTTTATTAAATTTTATTGAGTACTTAAATTTTATTTTGTTAAATAATTTCTAACTTATAAATAACAATTACATGTACTTAATTTTGAAGTCAAGCATGACAAGGGGTCAAGTCGGTCGAAGCTAACATAAAATCAGTCCTAATACTGAGTCCGATCAGATTTGATAGTTCAAAATTCAATTAATTTAATTTTAAAAATACATCATTTTATTTAAAACAACGTTGTTTTATGTAAAAACCTATTAAATTTAATAAATAAATATATTTTTTTTCCTTTTGAACAGTTGAAAATGTTGATATATAAAATTAAAAAATAACCGAATATACTAGGTAGGAATAATAAACTTGTAAAAAGGCAGTCAATCTTAGTTATGAAAAAAAACTATTAAAAATTGTTTATAAATAAAAGATGTAATTTTTATTAGTGAAATTAAATACAGCACAAAATCTTAATCTTGTAATGTTAGTTGGTGTTATGCATGAGAATGAGTTGACTGAAATTATTTAATTTAAGTCGAGTTTAAATTAATTTATATAAAAAAATTAAAGTTAAAAATTGAACTTTTAATTTTTTTAAATAACATTGAATTAAATCGGACTTAAGTATAATTACCATTTCTAACATTTAATAAAATTAATATTTTATGTATTTTATAGTACATAAATACATAATATAAGTTCTCGCATTTACCTTGAGTTAAAAATAGTTGAGATTTTAAAGATGTGTTTTATAATTAGAAAAAAAAGATACTTAAAATATATATTGTCATGATTCCACTTATATTTTAAAAAAATATATTAAGTCAATTGTACGAATTCTTCTTCATTTTTTATCAATAAAATTTTGTATAAATGATCTTCTTCATCAATTAAAAAAAAGATAAAACAACAACAACAACAATATTCAGTAGAAATTTCGCTGATATGTAAGATCTGGAAAGGTCGAATAATATCCAGATTTAGCTCTAACTATTAGAGAGACTGCTTCCAAAAAGAAGATAATGAACTCTTAAATATAATATGAGAATAAATTGTAATTAAAAATTATCTCTTTTTGTACCCTTTATTATTATTATAATAATGATTAAAATTATATATAAAAACTGTATAATTATTTATTACAATACATAATTCATTTAATAATTTCAAATAGGATAAAAATAATTAACACAATCTTATCCTCATTTCACATGTCATGTAGAGACTAACACTAAATACTATCTCTCTTTTTTTTGTAATCAATACTCATTTCATATACAATTATTATTATTTTATTTATTTTTATAAACAATTTTTTAATTAGAAATTTTTTGAATTGATCTTATAACTTTTATTTCAAATGTACATAGATTCCCAAATTTATATATATATTTTTTCAAATTTAGCTTTATTTTTTTATTTTTTTCTTAAGACTTTTTTTTGATTAATCAAAATTACTATAATCGTTAGAATTTCAAAACCTTCTATAATTTATAAGGTTTATTACGTCATAACAATGATGAGACATAAAGTATAATTATTATGTCAATAATACGAAGGTTTATGAAGAATTTTTAAAAAATAAAAGTTTAAAAACTCAATAATTAAAAAAATTAAACCAATTTAATCGGTTAAGATTTTTGAACATATAAACTTTTTGGTTTGATTTATTTTAATAATTTGTTATCAAAAATTTGTCAATAATTAACATATTTTTGTAAATTAACTTGTTTTATATATCATAATAAATTAGTTAGTTTTTATTTAACAGTCTCATTCTTTAATTAAATTTTAATTTATTCTTTATTTTTATTTTAAATTCTTTAATTTTGTTTAATCTTTATTATATACCAATTTTATAGTTGTTTTATATTCGTTCAACATTTAAATCTTAAACATATTATCTTACTAATTTAATTTTTAGTTTAGTTCTTAAAAACATTTTAGAACTTACATATACTTAAAATATAAAGTTTAAGGATTAATTAAGAATATTTTTCTTTTTTTATTTAATACAACATTCTAAAGATATTATTTTAAATATTTAAAAAGAATTTAATCAGACTCGATCGAATTTCAAATTATCCAAATCCAATCGAGCTCAGGCCTGAAGCCGCAAACCTGACTAAGTTGTCCTAGAATCTAGTCCGGCCCGGTTCAGCCCATTATAATACGGATCCAAACTCGTTTGCAAATCGTCAGACTCGAGCCCAACCGTTTCATGGACCCACTCGTCTCCAAAAGCTGGCAAACTAACGAATTGTGGTTGGGTGGTAATCTCCTGCCACGCCGCACTGTAGAGACCCATAGAAAATTGACCAACTCCGGGATTCTCATTGGTCCACCAAACGAGTTCACTTGGCATCTAGTACATTCAACTCTCTCTCTCTTCTATGCAGTCCGTACGGTCGCCAAAAATAAACATGTCACGGCCTTCTTCTCTCTCTTCGAGTCCGTTACTCTTCTGGTGAGAGAGAACAAAAGTTTAGTAATGTAATTCTTCAGCTGAAACTTCTTTTTTCTTCGATTTAAGGTCGCCATTGTTGTTTCGGTGTTCAGGATTCGACCATCGAGCTCTCTGCTTTGTAAGTAGTTGATTGGGTTTATTGTTGTTTACCACTTACCAGTTCCAGTGTTATTTATGGGTTTTTTTTAGTGTTTTTTCTTTGTTTTTAGTTGTCAATGGAGGTTACATTGAGGAATTCGCCGCCAGACGCCGCCGTCACTTACAGTGGTAAGTATTCCCCTTTCTGTTTCTTTCTGTTTGTTTGGTTTTCTTTGCATGCGTTTTGTGTATAATCAGAAAACTTGTGTTTTTTTATATATATTTTTTTTGTTGTTTAATCTCAAGTTAGCTGATTGTTAGCAAATGCTTCCGTGTAGTAGATTTTAAGGGTTTTTATTCAGCAATAAGTTTCTTTAAATTTTGGTGGTCATTGTAGTAAATTTGTGTTGGAATGTGATAATGCTGTGGTTAGACGACCTTTCCTTGTCCCATGAGCAATTTGAGTGTAATAACCAACAACAACAACAACAACCCAGTGGAAGTCCCGCCAATACGCGGGGTCTGGAAAAATCCAGTAGTATACAACTTTACCCCTAATTGGTAAACTGAAAATTAAACCGATAAAATAAGAATTTTAAGGGTTAAAGGTTCAACCAGTAGTAAAGATTGAATAAAATTGAAAATTTTGAAATAATATTAAAGAAGGAAACTATCTTTACCCATCGAAGAAGTTGAAGTTTAATTGAAGGACTCTTAAATAAAAATTAGCTGATTTATTCTGGTTTATAAAACTAATTAGTTTATGAAAACTGGTTGATTAATTAATAAATTGACTGATTTTTAGTAAAAATGGTTATTATGATAAATCGAACTGAAAAGTTGGCCTATTCAAAGTTTTTGTGGTTAAATCGACTTTACCGGTTCAGTTTTTTAATCATTGGTAAGAACACTTTTGCTTTTTCTCCTATTATTGAAACTCTTGATTCTTTTGATTTATTTGTGATTGATAGAGCATATTTGTCTATTTGAATCATTTGTAGGGGAGTTGGATCCCAGAAGGCATAAAAGAATGAGATTGTGTAGAGGTGAAAAAGGTTTTGTCAGTCCGGGCATGTCGTGGTTCTCACACAAAAGAGCCGAAGAGAATAAACCAAAGTTGTCATCGAAAGTTTTTGATTACTCGGATCCCTTTGCTTACTCCAACTTGATTGATAGTTTGGATTCTGGAAAATATGGAAGTGTTACAAATGATATCAAAGCCCTCATTAATCGAAAGAATCAGATGTTGAGTCCTTTTTATGCAATGTTTCCAGCTCTTTCAAGCAATCTTCATGGAGAAAAGAATTCAAGCAATGAGGATCAAAATGCACAGCAAAATGTCATAGACTTGGAGGAAGATTGCAATACGGGTGCAACTACACCCGCTGTATCAGCTTTTGCTCTTGTTCCTTCGACTGCAATTGCACCTGTTGTTATTCTTGACTCAGATGATGAAGAAGATGGAAATAAAAGGTTGACCAGTCCCTTTAAGGCAGTTGTCTTGCCAAGGGCTGCTGGGGCAGGACAATTCATCAGTGTTGGAGCTGTAAGTTTCCCACTGCACCTATTCCATGATTTGTGCATCATGATTTTAGGGTGTGACAAAACAAGATGAACTATAACAATTGCATATTTTTCTTACAGTTTTGTTTTTAATGTGATCATTCTGTAGTTGGAATTCAAGAACTATTAAACTAGTTAAGCAAGGAAATAAATAAGAACTTGCTCATCATGGGAAAAAACTGAAGTTACTTCTCTTGATTATCATGCAATGTCCTAAGTGAATCTAACCAATGAAGCATCAATATAGGATTGCCTATGAACCAGTTAAATTTACTTCAAGTCAAGATATTTTTTAAATTTTCATGACTTCTTTTTTTTCAGTTTATCTCAATACATTCAATTTCTTTGTCATTCATGTTGATTGCATAACCAATTTGTTGATATGAGATTGGGTGGGCATGCATTTTAGAATAATAGCTTTGCTTTTGGAGAATCATGATGAATATCTCTGTTTTTCTAATGGTCTGATTGTTGTAGGTTAGAGATAGCACGGAGAAGAAAACTGAAAGACTGTTGAGTCGAAAAGAAAATGATGGCAAGAAAAGTGAAATTGATGTCATGAAAGCTGAAGATACTTATGTTGGTATAGAAGAGGATGAAGAGAGTCAGGAAACCAAAGATGATGGTTTGGGAGATATTTGGAAGGAGATGTCATTGGCATTGGAATGTTCTAAGGTAATTATATCTACTAAAGGCATTTCAATATCTCAAAAAAGGAAAAAGTTGGCTCTTCTTTTATTGCAACTTAGTCTTTATGAATATGATAGACAATGTTTTTGTGAAAGTTTAACTTCTTTAATTGACTTATTTCATTGTATTGTCGCTTCCAAGTTATCTGACATTTTAAGCATTCTTGAAGATTATTTGTGCATTGAATTGAAGGCCTTTTTTTTTGGCTGTCTTGTTAAGCGCTCTCTTTTCTCTCTTCTTTCTTCTTTTCTTTTTCTTCTACTCTCTCTTTTGTTTAGTACTCTGTGCAGTGCCTCCAGTTGCTTTTATCTTTGTTTCTCACTGATGAGAGAGAAAGGAAAAGTAAGTACATAAAAAAAGGAGTTGGATGGCTTGGCAAAATAAAGCCAGGCAGCCTACATCTTTGAGCAGAAAAAAATAATGATATTACTGATTACACTATAAAAACATTGATTTGTCTGGCTGAGTGTACAAGGTATCTGATTCTTCACTGGAAATTAGTTCCATTACTTACCGTCTTTAACTTTTCTTTGGGTCATTTGTGGTGCACAAGTTTATCAATAGTATTCACATATTACGGGACAAAGTTAACTGACATCTATAACTGATAACTACCAGATCTAACTGATGACTTAAATCTGGTACATGATTCTGTTTTTTACTTCAAAAAATCCCAACTTTTTTAACAAGAATTTTCATCTGGGAAGTCTGTTTGAAGAATAACTTTCCATGTTTTTTTTTCTCATTTCTAAATCCACTTAAACCTGGTTATGGTAGGATGCTGCTGAGGTTCGTTTGCCTGGGGACCCTATGGAAGAAAATGAAGACCTTTGTGACCATTTATTTATCCTGAAGGATGATCTTGGTTATGTTTGTCGCAAATGTGGGGTGATTCAGAGAAGAATTGAGACCATATTTGATATCCAATTTAAGAAGGTGTAGTGATAGCTTGTTCATTTTTTAGTTATTTCCTTTATGTTTTCTAATGGTAATGGAAGTTCCGTGGTGCCTATGAATTACTTCATGATTGACGCAGGTATCTGATATCATTCAGTATTCTATAGGGTTACTGTCATCTCAGATTACAATGAGTGGTTCTGTTTTTAACTGGATGGGGGTTTATTTAGAACCTTACCCTCCTAGAGTACATTCTGCCAATATTCTACTCATTTGAACAATTAATGAAATTGAAAAATCAGTACAGCAGCCACAGTGATTGGTGTTCAAACATGAATTGGGGCTGCATAAGGTTCAGATTCAAGATTTATTTCACTGCTTAGGAAAAACCCTCGTTTTCACTCTGTTGCCCTTTAAGTGATATACCTTTATTTTATCTTTACTTTCCATTGTAGTTACATCTGAGGTTTCAATTTCACCTATTACTGGCTTTAAATTTTTTTGTTGCTTAACTTAATGTGTGGAATTTTGTGTTGAATTGAATCCCTAAATCTTTTTTTCTTGATTTTAGGCCCAGAAGAGCACACGAACATATGTATCGGAACCACGAAACATCAGATATAAGGATTCAAATCAGATGGCTGGACTTGATTTATCTGAAGAAGATATGATGGTGACAGAGATATGTGCTCATCCAAGGCATTTGAAGCAAATGAAAGCTCACCAATTGGAGGGATTTAAGTTCCTTTGCAGTAACTTGGTAGCAGATAATCCTGGTGGCTGTATCTTAGCCCATGCCCCTGGATCTGGGAAGACTTTTATGCTCATCAGCTTCATGCAAAGTTTCCTAGCCAGGTATCCATATGCTAAACCACTTGTGGTGCTACCAAAAGGAATTCTGGCCACATGGAAAAAGGAATTTCAGACCTGGCAAGTTGAGGATTTTCCACTTTATGACTTCTATACTGCAAAAGCTGATAGTAGGGTTCAGCAGTTGGAGGTTTTGAAACAGTGGCTGGAGCATAAGAGCATTCTGTTCTTAGGATACAAACAGTTCTCCAGTATTGTCTGTGATGAGGGGAACAATCCAGCCTCCTTGAACTGTCAAGATATACTGCTAAAGCAACCTTCACTTCTTATTTTAGATGAAGGTCATACTCCAAGGAATGAGAATACTGATGTATTGCAATCTCTGGCTAAGGTGCAGACGGCTCGAAAGGTTGTTCTTTCAGGAACCCTTTATCAAAATCATGTCAAGGAGGTATTTACTATCTTGAATCTGGTTCGTCCAAAATTTTTGAAATTGGACACATCCCGAGCCATTGTCAAACGCATTCAGAGTAAAGTGCACATCCCAGCTGGAAGAAAACAGTTGAAAGCAGGTGCTGCTGCAGGATTTTATGACTTGGTAGAGCAAACCATACAGCAAGATTATGATTTCAAAAGGAAAGTCTCCATCATTCAGGATCTCCGTGAGATGACCAGCAAAGTCTTGCACTATTATAAAGGAGATTTCTTGGATGAGCTTCCTGGACTTGTTGATTTTACAGCCATTCTGAACTTGAGTTCCAAGCAAAAGCATGAGGTGGAGAAGTTGAAGAAATTGGCAATGAAGTTCAAGAGATGTTCTGTGGGGAGTGCAGTTTATCTGCATCCAATACTGAATTCCTGCTCTGAGAATGTTTCCTTCACAGATAAAAAGATGGATAGTTTATTACAGAGCTTAGATGTGAAGGATGGAGTGAAGACGAAGTTCTTTCTTAAGATTCTAAGCCTCTGTGAATCAGCTGGCGAGAAGCTACTGGTTTTTAGCCAATATCTTACGCCTTTGAAGTTTTTAGAAAGACTGACTGTTAATGTCAAAGGCTGGAGTTTAGGGAAAGAAATCTTTGTGATTTCTGGTGAATCCAGTTCTGATCAGCGTGAGTGGTCAATGGAGCGCTTTAACAATGCCTCTGATGCAAAAGTGTTCTTTGGATCAATCAAGGCATGTGGAGAGGGGATATCACTGGTAGGGGCTTCACGGATCATTATCTTGGATGTACATCTGAATCCATCAGTCACCCGACAAGCGATAGGACGTGCATTCCGACCTGGACAGACAAAAAAAGTTTATGCTTATAGACTGGTTGCTGCTGATTCACCTGAAGAAGAAGATCACAACACCTGTTTCAGAAAGGAGGCAATTGCAAAAATGTGGTTTGAATGGAATGAATACTGTGGCTTCCATGACTTTGAAGTAGAGTCAGTTGATGTGAAAGAATGTGGGGATGACTTTCTGGAAAGTCCTGTTCTTGGGGAGGACATAAAGGCGCTGTACAAGAGGTTAGCATGCATCAACACTTGCCCCAAATTGCATAAAACAAAGTTTTCAAATACTTATTTTAATTTAATTCTTCCTATATTTCAGGTCGATTTTGACGTAGTAGAGATGGAATATTGGACATTGGATTTCAGCTGCTAGTTCTCTTCCAGCCTTTTTTATATTCTTGCTCCACTGTAAATTCCCTTGTACAGGCAATTTTTTATCACTGATGCATGGCTCTTCCTGTAGGGAAAAATGAATGTGGCTATGTTGAAAATATGAATTTTTATCTTTAAATCTCTGGTTTTGAAGTATCCAATATCAGATGTCTCCTGTCGGGGAAGCAAATCATGAGCTTCTGGTTAACTTTGTTTTGGTACATATAAAAATATTCTGAAATAACTTGTGTTTCCAATAGTCTTCTTGATTAGTGCCTGTTATATACATACATGCCCTTTCAGGTTGATACAGTTCAATCCTTCAGGGAAGCAGTTGATTGTATTTTAATTTCGAGAGCTGAGACACTTTGGATTTTCTTTTGGTATTTAACTTTGATTACTCAGAGCACTTACTGGCGACTTGTGTGAGTTTCCAGCCCAGAGAAAGACAGGAAAAGTGCGAAGAGGCGATGAACAATGACACGAACCCGTTTTTCGTTCTGATACTTCTTGGTAAGTTGGACAACCTCATCATTGGAAACTTCTAAAGGGATTATCCAATTGCTTAAACCCAGCTATGCTCTGGAGTGTGGAAATGTGTCTCCACATATATTTGTTGATTTTAGAATTGAGAGAAAAGTTGTATATATTTCTGTACATTCAACATTACAACTGTAGGGTTTAAATACTATTTACCTAACTAATCTCTAGGAGTAATTACAAATATTTCCATAAATACTTCCTACAATCAAGCTATTTATATTCTAAGAATCTGCCTAGTTTAGTTATAAAATCATTAACTAAATAAGGCAGATTTGGTCAACACTTTCCAACAAGTATCTCTAGCTAGGTTGTACTCTTCAATACCAATAGATAGTTCTGCATTGATGTCTTACATGCATCATTACATAGAAGCCAGTGCGAAACGATACAGCTTCATCTAGTAACCAATGCACATAACTTATACCCCCAAGACTTCACCATGGAAATATTGCAAATGTAACAAACAAGTGTCAGCTAGCAATAATGCATCTACATGTTTAAAATGGGCTCAAAAGGTGCATCAATCACACTATTCTCCTTTTTTCAGTGATTAGAGATAACACTCGAAAGAATTAACTTTTGCATTTCTTTTAAGTCCTACCAAAAATCCAACTTAAATAAGAACCAATAGAAACACAGTTCAAAAGTTGTTACAAACAACTCTACGATAAATTCACTTTGTTACAAACAAACAAAACAGAGTCCTTCTCCAAAATCATTGTTTGATAACAAAATTCCTATCAAAGAAACATTCAAGCACATACCTTCTTATCCCCAGCATGTGGCTCCAATATATGATAATATTTCAACGCATAATGGCAATATTTCAGACCCATGTATGCATCAGCAACCTCAGTAATCAAATCATAATGATTGGAGACTGCCTCCAACTGAAGACCACCCAATAGAATCTAGAAATGATAGAAAAAGATTCAAAAACACAAATATTAAAAGCAGCCAAAACTTCATATGCTTTTACAAGTTCTACGGAACCTTGTCACACAATTAAAAGAAAATAAATGTTAGTCTAAATTCATCCACTGTGTGTAATGTCCAAATGTCTAACCACTATGAAGAAAACACTGCTCCTATAAGGATTCAAACCCCGATAGGAGAAGTGCATGAGATGAGATGTGTAAATAGTTTTTTTATTATTGATGTAGAGAAAAGATTCAAGTGCTCTCAAATGTACAGTAGATCGAAAACAAATAAAGTTGATTAAGAGAATAACAAAACTAGTACCTAGAAACTTAGTCTATAAGATCAGTCCAATGAGCAAAAACAATTTTGCATAAATTTACAAGTTTGTACAATCAATAACTGCTAAGACTTCTTTTGATGGTATATACGGGTCTATAATAACATCATGAACAATTATAAGAAAGTCAAATGTAACTACTCCTTCCAAAGAATAGGAAATGATTCAAAACCAATAGCAGTTTATGATATGAGAATTATAATACATTTTTGCTTTCTGATGTAAAAAAGTCACAAGTGTTCTCAAATGTATAGTGCAATAAATTATCAAAAATAAATAAAGCCAGTTAAGAGAATAATAAACCTAGATAACTAGAAACATATAATTTATTTGTACAATCATGAGCTGCTAGCCTTCTTTAATGGTATCATTAATAGTTATAAGAATGTCTAATGTAACTATTCCTTGCAAAGAATAGGAAAATGATAGAAATTACCAAATTCTTTTCTTTTCTTTTCTGGTTTTGAATAAATGTGAAGATTAGAAAGGTCACTAACTGATGCAACAAACCTCCGCTTTTTCAAGATTCCCAAGGTGAACATGGCAGATTCCTGCTTTGAGTTTTAATTGCAAAGGGAGTTCCTCTCCAGAGTAGAAGGCCAAACAAGCATGCTCAATATGTTGAAGAGCATTGTTATAAGCATTAATTTCCATGAATAAAGAAGCCTGTAAATCAAGCACAGTAAGATCAACTTCCATTGGATGATCTTTGATATAGTCCTCCAAAATGTTAAGACCTCGCTCAATTTGACCAGTATGGAAGTAAAGCTGAAAAGAAAGAAGAAAATAGGATAGTTAAGGGAAAAGCTTTCCACTGTGATGATAACTAAGCAAAATTAACAGGCATTCTTCGCAAGTATGTTGCACCATCCAGATCAAGTAATCACCAACCAAATTATAAATTAAGAAGAAAAAAACAGTGGATATTTCACACCAGGGAATCCAACAATTGAACATAAAAAAATTTAACAAGAGCAATAAGAATTTTGGAAAGAAGAGAGAGAAAGAGAGGCTCGACTCATTGATTAGGCCTTTATCATTGTAAAGCAAAACCTTATGAAGTAAATTCGAGCAACCTTCAGTCATCATTTATTTTGCAGAACTTACCAAAAAGAATTCATGGTTGACCCAATAATTCTTTTGAAGTTAGTAACTCAATCTCCATAATAAACTTAATCCTTCTTTATTTTACACCCCCCAAACCATCAAAATACATATTAGCCAGACATCAACAAATTGTTGACAGTCAACACAACAGTCTGGACTACCTAGGTTAAATATCACCAATGACTGTAGATATCACCCAGAGACAGGTCATTACCATCAATCAACAAACATATAGTAAGGACCATATACATTAGATAAGCATCTTCACATCCGTTGGACTAAGTAAATGAATCATTTCCAACAAGTCCATTTTCATTTTGTGAGATTCCTTCTTCCTTTCAAGAGAAAGAATGCTCCGAGAGAGCAACAAACACAACATGAGGAAAAATAGGAGGCTTAATTTTTTGTTTTGGTAGGGGACAAATATAAACAAAAAGGAAAGACAATCTAAAGGGCATCAAAGGAGTGACGTTTATGCATAAATTATTTAGGACAGCTATAGTAGGAGAGAACATTAAAGATCTCCTTACTGGAACAAAACTAAGAGTGTATGGGGCCACCTAGGTATAACAAGGGATATCACTACTCTACTTCAAAAATTCTTATCTTTTGTACTTCCAATAACCAAAAGAAGTAGAGGAAAAATGAAGAAAGAGATTACCCAATATACAAAAGGAATTACCCCAACCACCAACATATTTGCTTTTCTTGTATTATACCACAATCTGTACATCAATTATTATCCTTCTGTGCTTGCTTGTGTTAATCTATATCAATTCAATATTTTTAACTCGAAGTATCAGAACAAGAAAGTCTAATGGTAACCATATTGATCCAACACAAGATATCTTGTAACCAAGGACCACATGTGAAAAGGAAAAGAAAAGAAGAAAAAAAAGATCTGAGATTAAATATGTCAATCACTTAACAATTCTAGAATCTATTCCCGATGTTGTTTTCAGTTTATTGGCAAAATCAACAATAACTTGTGAGATAGCAAGTAAGGCCCCAAATAGATAGTTATTAGTTCCCTAAGCAAGTGATTTTTTTCCTTTGAATCTGGTTATACAAAAATTCCATATTTTAACCTAATAAAACAAACATTAAGTTGAGCACTATGTGCACATTTTGTGACGTGTTCAAGAAAATATTTTAGTATGCCTAGTATCTCATGGGGAACCACCATGTTTATCTTATCTCTCCTAGAAACAAAATTCCACCTAAGTTGAATTTAAACAAATAATTTAAATAAAGATGACCATTAACATACCATATTAACCTGAAAGGTGCATTCATTTAATCTCATTCACCTCTTCATATATAGGTAGGCTACAAATCAACAAAAAAGATGTGCAAGAATGATGATGGATAACCATTAAACATTTGTAAATTGTGATCAAAATAAATAGAACTGAGCTTAATAGCCAGACATTGGTTTTTGTTGACTATACAATGTTAATGTATGGATGCATATCCAATAGTATTCTAGTGCACACTTATACATACAGACACACACACACACACACATATATATATAAACACTAGGGAGGATTGGATTAACCTAATTCAAACTTATTCCCACCTACAGTTTCAATAAGATGACGAATCTAGTTTCAACAAAAAACTAGTATGCTCAACAAATTTTCCTGATCAAACAAGTCATGAATTTGTTTGTGAAAGGAGGGATCAATTTAAAGCAAGTTAACAAGATACCATATTCGACATGGCATGTTATGTTGTGTTGTGTTACCTTTAAAGCAAAGAAGCATCTTTCCATTTGTTTGACATTAACAACTATTCTACTTTAGGCTTTCACAGTTAAACCTAACATGGTTACACATATTTCAAAACTAAGAAAAAGGAAAATCAATTGCTAAGAGCATGAGAAACCCAAAGATTGCTGGCAATGGGTATAATTCAACTGGTTGTACATCACAAATAAGGAACTAAAAGAAACATTTCATAAGCAAAAAGTATCCAAGTCACATCTGCAGAAATTCTTCTTAGAATTATTTATAAAGAGTTCATTGGTGACTTTCAACTTATTGACAAGCAAATCAGACAGAGGAAAAAAAAACCTCTGCAGCGGCCTTCAGTGCTTTACCATCCTGAGGACATATTTTTACTATTTGCTCAAATAACTCAGCAGCTCTTTGATAATCTCCAAGTTCAATATAGAGAGATGCATGTGAATATCTGAGATCGATATCATTAGGATCTGCCCTAATTGCTTTAGAAAGGCACATACTAGCCCGTGCTAGGTCTCCATGCTCTCTGTAGTTGTCAACCATTTCATAAGTGCCAAGATGCAAAATAAGTCTAAAAACATTATTTACAGGCCTATATATAAGTTCTTTTTTCTAGGCAAGTTTTTCTTTCTCATGCATATATGTACAAGAACGTAATATAATGTATTTAGGGAAAAGAATTGGGGAAAGATAAAGAGAGGGAGAGACATGTTGAATGGTAAACATCTATTATGTTATACCTTGCTTATGTATTTTGTAGCAGCCAAAACCATAAGAAGAACATTGAAAAATTTTGTAGTTTCTATGTCATTTAACATTGTTTAAGGTCATATCTCATTTTAAATTTAATTAAGTCCAAGTACTACAAAACTAGAAAAAGTACATTATCACATGTTTGGTTAACTTTAAAAGTAATTGATTTGATCAATAGTTAACTTGAAATCCTATGTTCAACTTATTTCAATCAAACATTAAACACTTACAGGTGCCAGGTATAAAGCACTCTCCATAAAGAAGAATCTTTTGGCTTAAGATGTGCTGCAATCGCATAGAAACCCATAGCTTTTTTAGTATTTCCAAGTGCCTTATGGACAAGTCCAAGGGTGTGGTATGCTTCATGAACTTGAGGTGCTAATCTAACAACTTCTTTTAAAACCAATATGGACTGCAACAGTCAAACAATGTTGCATCACCAAAATGAACTAAGAAATTTTTAACTAAATTTGAAGGTTCTAAATCTAATTCAAGCATTAAACGTAATGTTCAAAGCCTACAATGAGGTGAAGAAATCATATTTCGAACTCCAGACAAATTAAAATTCCACATAAAATATGAGCCATACCATCAAACAAGCCAAAAAATCACCATCTTTGAAAAGCAATAAGAAAAAAATGTTATTTATCTTGTACTGGTAAAGATTTTAAGACCTTGCATCGTGTCCCTCTAAAAGTGAAATAAAGTAATTGTTGAAGATGCAAAGTTCGTAACAAATCTTAAACACATGAAGTTTATGCCAAAGCTCCAAATAGTATCGAATAGTTAAATTTAGTTTGAAATGCAAAAATCACTCAACATAAAGCATCTCTAAAGAAAGCACACATTATTAATATATGCACATAACCAACAACCCATATATTGAGGCTTTGAATGTACTGCAAGTTGATAACTTGTATTTGCACCAAGATCCACCAGGTTATGTCCTAAGGGAACTTTTTAGACAAAGTCTATTTCCTCTGCTTCTTATTATACCCCATGGACATATTTGCCAATTGCAAAATTTGTTACTTGTGTGCAGGTGAGACTCCTCTGCTGCATGCTGCTCGGCAAGGGCATGCTACCACTGCCA
>JANIMX020000536.1:6127593-6139139 GCA_024582655.2 Erythroxylum kunthianum
AGTAGTTCCTCCAAAGGACAGTCACTAGGAGGATTTAATGGCAAATTTTATCGCTGCTTCGGAGAGACGGTTTGAAGCAATTGAGACTACCCTCGCACATTAGCAGGACTTATTCCATCGCTCGGAGGGTCACATGAGTCGGATTGTCGAGCATCTTCTGGAGCAATCACAGGAAGGTTTGCCCAGTATCTCTGAGGCAAACCTAATTGAGGAGCATGCGACAATCATTTTAAAGGGTGAAGAGGAAATGAACCGCAGAGTTGAGGAACCATTACCAGAGAAGTGTGGCTCTGATTGAGACGTCGAAGAAGAAGAAGACGAGGTGGTCGAGAGGGAGGATCCAATTAAAGATTGGGATTTCATGGATTTATCTGTAGTGAATCCATTAATTCTCAAACCTAAACCCCTCTCGGACCACGCTGAGAACGGAATTGTGCCACGGGGAAAGAGTGCATAATCCGTTCAGAATGTTCGATCATCTTCCGCGCACAAGATTACAAGGGATAAGCTTTGGGCGCAGCTCAAGGAAGAATTGGATAAAGATATGGTCTTAATAATGTTGATAAGGGATAACCCTCACCCTATAAATTAGCTTATGAGGTTGAGTAAGACCCAAATCTAAATTCTAACATGATATCAAAGCCTATCTTAAATCTGTTGGGCCACCAGTAGATGTCCAGTCCTGCAAACTTCACGCTTCAGATGTCCAGTCCTGGGTGTGAGATGGGTGTGTTGGAATCTCACGTTAGATAAAGATATGGTCTTGGGCAACCCTCACCCTATAAGTTGGCTTATGGTGTCGAGTTAGGCCCAAAATCAAAATTCTAATAAAAGCCTTACAAGGTGTATCATCTTTTCGAAGAATTATATTTACAGCTTCAGAAAAAGTTCACATGCTTAAGCTGTTACACTAAGGAAGGCTTTTGAAAAATGGAGAAGAGCTTCACATTCTTTATCCAGATAAACTCACATCCTGACATGACAGAGACAGTTTTGTGTGATGAGAAGCCTGAGAAGAAGTCTCTGTCTAATATTACATAACGAGGAATAGTCAAGAGGAGTGAATTATGCAGCTTTCAGCTTCTGAAACATGCGCTTGCCATAATCTTCAGAGAAAAGCACGCTGTTTGGGGAAAGAACCCGTTGAAGAGAAAGAAAGAACCGAGCCTGAAAAAGGGTAGAAGAGAAAGAACGAATTAACTCAACAATCGACGACCATTTTCAACTGAGTTCATAAACTTTCACATGTAAGAGTTCCAGGGAATGCTGTTCTTACCCACATAAACACAACAAGGGTATACCAACAGCCTGGTAAACCATATCCTCTGCTACTTACAAGCTGGTTTAGAAAAACATTTGTCATTTTTGTAAATGCAGGGAAAGAACAAAAAGTAAAGTATGATCCCAAAAGATTCAGGAAACCATCACCTACCAATAGGCACAGAGCTCCCAGAGCAAAGCATCCGCTCATCGACAAGCTAATAAATTGTAGATCTTGTCCAGCCTGCAGAGTAAACAAATGAATGCAGAGTATCAAGTAGCTACAAAAATTACTTGTCATGATTTCAGATTTTCTGGAAGCATTTTTTCTTTGACAGGTCTATACTTTGAAGTAAGCCAAACGTACCAGTAATGTTCCCTCAAGGACAAGAATGCAGGGAGTTATAATTAGTGCACAGAAGTATGGGATCACCACCTTACGCATCTGTACAAGCAATAAGAATGTAATATGAAGTAATAGCAGAACCTGAAAGTTAAATTACAGCCTTAATATATAAATGGTGTATATATCTATCTGTTTCTTTAAATATACTTGCAATTCATACTGAGTCCATCTTCATGCTTTTTGTGTTCTTTCAATCCGGATTTGGATATCAATTTAAGACAGATTGATACGATCATTAATCCAAGAAAAATAGCTGTCTTCAGAGATTCAAATTAAAGACAGACTCTCTTGTCAACGTTACTCGAGTAAAGTATATCGTCGACCACTGATTGAAAGAATATCATGAACGAAATAGCCCTTCAATGGTTATGAGACCCCATAGTATTCACAGACAAAATGAATGAATCAATTGTGAAACTCCTGCAGAAGAAGAGCCAACCTCCTGTATAACATTCTGATCAGTTGTGAAGATATTGGGGAACAACGAAGGAATAGCTGTTCCAACAATACCTAACATCAATCCACAGATAGCTCCAATGATTGTCAGTGATTTCATTAGCATTTGAGCCTGTCAAATAGAGATAAACTTTGTAAGATGCTCCCCATCTACTTGGATTGCATTCCAAAACAAAAACTTAAAGTTGCTCTTAATGTCACAAGAGCATGTTTTTGAAGGAAGCAATCGCCGTGTGTATGGGGAAGATTATGCAAAATAAGTTTCACCTAACCTTTACCAAATTTCGGTTCTTTCCATTGATCAACTCGGGCATGAATGACTGTGCAGTTTGAGATAGAGGCTCGCCCCAAACTGTACATATGAAGAATACTTGAATCATAACCTAGAGTGAACCAAGATCATCAGTTTTGACAGGTAGTGATTGCAACACTGGAAAAACAACAAGAGCAAGCACAACCAACCTGATGAGCAGCCAAGGTGAGTGTCCCCATTGATGTAAGAAAATATACAATGAGAGCGTAGAAAGCTACCTAAAAAGTAAATGTATCAGATGCATAAGAGTAATAACAGTGAAGGATCAAAGCCAGAGTCAAGAAATGTGTGAAAAACCTTGGACATCATCACTATAAACACTGGAGCAGCAATTCTAAATATAGTCATGAGGTCTGCAAATGATGGAACAGAGATGGCATATCCATTGTATCCTTTCTTATTCAATGAGTCAATCATCATGTAACCTGCAACAACCTGATGTACACAACACCAAGTTGGAATCCAAAAGAAGGCAGGTAACTGGTAACTGGTAACTGCACTTGATTATGATAACAAGTAACCTAGCAGATGAAAACGTAAATCGGAGTGCTTACTTGCGAAACCATTGTTGCCCATGCTGCACCAGATATTCCATAGTTCAGAAATTTGCACAGCACTATATCACCAATGCCATTTATAACACTTGCAACTATTAAGGCCTTCAATGGTCCCCATGAGTCTTTCATTCCAAGGCTGAAAAACAGAAACCATGTAGATACCACAGAGTTTAATAGATACAGCAGGAGCACTTCTAACAAATTGCATCAGAAACTGATCACCAAATTCAAGGCTGACAACTCATTTTACAAGATAATACAATGCAATTATACCTTGCGCTTTGAGCTACCCATCCGATAAGAATTGCAGGCCATGCTACACCTCGAATCTACCAATTGAAGCTTTTGGCTATTAGAAGAGTTTCAAGCAGGAGATTCGTTTTTATTATAACTTATCAAGGGCTATTTAAGGTTGAAGATTGAATAAGCATCCATGGATACGTGATCAGAATCTAATAAACAGTCCGGCCTCCAACTCTGTTTGGACCTCCATGTTATCGATCGGACTTCCCAATGTCAAATTACTTTCTTTTCTCACTCTTTTGGTAAAACATGCAAATCCAGATTGCATTGCATCAACGTTTTCCTATAACACCAGTGCTTATTTCACCTCTTCCTTCCTAGTGTTTACTTCTGATTCTAACTCCATTCAAAGGGTGCCATTTACTTGAGAAACTACACCTTGGATCATCCATGTCCAATTTCAAACATGAGGCTACAAGCCTATAGGTATGTAAAGAAAACCCCTCTTCCTGGAGCAATATAGTATTATTTAGCATACTATAATCTACCTAGCCTATCCCAATCTACTTTTACTAGTTGGATTGACCTTAAACTCAAGACAGCTACCAGGTAAGTAAGCCAAAAAAAAAATCAATTATTTACTGAAAAGATTAGACCTGGACATATGAGTTTGCAACAGGAACAAGATGCGAATTATTTGGACCTATAAAAGCTGAAAAAGAAAGAAGGTGAAGCAATGATCAGTCAGCTTTATTTCTTAAAATTGCACATAATCCTTCTACTTTTTTCAAACAAATACCAACTCAGTAGCTTCTCTATTTAGTACCAGCTAGAGCTGAACAGCCAAAGAACTTGGTGAGTAATAGCATGAACAAGCCACAAGTCAGCCCAATGAAGAGCAAGATAGATATTTGATGTTGTACGTCATCTTTATCCTGCACTACTATAACATTGTCAAGTCGTGTCCACCGATCCAAAGGAAAAGGAAGACGAATAGTTCAAGAATTTAACCTGTTTGGCCAGGGAAGTGGCGACCATATTCGAAGTAGAAATAGCAAGGAACATGAAGATATAGCAGGCACTGTCACACCAAACTGTCCCAGGACCTGTTCAATCCAAAACTGAACGATGAATAACCAATCTAACCAGAACCCAGTTGAACTTACCTTCCATTCCTGAACTAAATATTTAAGAAAAATTTCCAAATATATATGTCACAGTTCTTCAGTAACAGGAAATCAAGTTCATTGAAAGTCCCAAAGAAGTACCTAAAGCAGCGAGCTCAATCGAGCTTCCTTGACCAATAACTGCTGTATCAATAAGACTCATCAACGGGCCACATAGCCAAAGCCCCAGAGCTGGTCCTGTGAACGTGACAATCTCTTTCATTTGTTCCCATAAGCTCACATTCTCCAACCCTCCCCTGCTCACCTCCATTTTCATCTCCTCCTCCACATCCTCCTTCTCTTCTTCTTTAAAGTAAGAAACAGAAGTAACACCACAGTCATTTGTAGTACTGGCTGTAAGTTCTTGACCAGAACTCATGCAACCTGCTAAAAGTCTAGTCTTTAATGAGGCTTGGCCATAGTTTGGATTCAGAAGAGAGACATGGGAGTTAGGTGTAGATAAAGGGAAAGGTTTGTTTTTGAAGAAGATTAAGGACTTGGAAAGGAATCTGGGACCTGGGTTATGGCGGGGAAGGTGAGAAGAGTGAACTAAAGAGTGAGTTTGCATCTTCCAAGAAGAACTTGTTAGTAGCAGAAACAAAGAAGAATGCAGAAAGAGATAGAAGTAGACTGAATTGAGTGGCTAGACTAGAGACAACAGTGAGTTGTTTGATGTTGAGACAAGGCACGAACAGTTGACGAGGAGACAGAACAAACGTGTTTGTTTGCTTTCGTGGAACTTAGAGAGAGCTTTGCTTCTCAAAACTCTTGGAGAGCCACAAATGGACTTTGTCCCTTGGCAGCTAACAATTTTTGTCCTTTTTTACAGTTTCACATATATATATATATATATAGTTTCTTATTATATTTTAGGTTAAATGACCAAAAACTCTAGTTTAATCTAGATTTAGCATTGGACTGGACCGAGCTCGAGACTCATGTCCCAAACTCGAGCCCAATCGAGATTTGGTCATCTGAATTTTGATTCGACTAAAATTAAGCCTGATTATTTTTAATTTTAAATTTAAAAACGTCATTTTAATTAAAAAATGTTAACTTTAAATTGAGTTCGAGCCAAAATGTCATTTCTAGTGTAATAAAAAATTATTAAATTTCTGTTAATTTTAAAAAATTATGATTTTTTATATTTTATGAAAAATCTAAAATGAATCTATTTATTAAATTTCATCAATTTGCATTTTTTTTTATTTTTAATATATATGACACTTCACGTTAACAATTAGGTATTAACGATTAAGTAATAATTTTATTATTTATTAAATATATTAAAGATAAAATGTAAAATAAAGGAAGTTCATCCAACTTGGACTTGGCTCGAACATACAAACTTGGGCGTCATTTTGGTACAAAATACATAATACAACAAGACTAATTTTTTCATTTTACAAAAATTAGGTATATATAATATTTTTTTATATTTTTTATAAAAATATTATTTTCATAACTCAAACTCATAACCTTCCAATTACAAATGAATAATTTTATCAGTTACTCTAAAGTTTGCTTCATTTTAATATTTAACCAAATTTAAAATTTCTAAATGATGTTTTTGGTGTTCTTGTTTATTTCTAGTCATTCAAATCAATTCTCTCAAACTTGATTCGAATCTTCGTAGACTTGAAATTTTATCTATTAATTGAAACCAGACCAAACCGGCTGTCATCCCTAATCCTACATAATTGATATGACTGTTCACAAGTACAGAATAATCCCTAATTTAATCAAATTCTATTAAAATTTTAAAATTAATTTTGTGAAAAATCTCAAATTAATCTCTCTATTAAATTTCAATAATTTATATTTTTATCTTTAATATATATGACACTTCACATGAACAATTTGTTGAGAATATTTGTTTTACGTTGAAAAGTTAAAAGACCAAGCCTGAGTTTATAAAGAATTGGATTATTCCCTTCATTGTCAATTAGTTTTAGAATAGAATTTTAACTTTTTACATGGTTCACATGTTGAGTCCAATGACTATACGTGCTCTCACGTCACTCAATATATTTTGTTCACGTATTAGACTTGAAAATTTGTCACACATGTAAGGGCGTGTTGGAAGTATTTGTCCCACATTAAAAAGTTAAAAGATCAAGTTTGAGTTTATAAAGAATTTGATTACTCCCCTCGTTGTCAATTTGTTTTAGAATAGAACCTTAACTTTTTACATGGTACTAGAGCAATGCTTCACGTGTTGAGCCCAATGGCTACACGTGCTCTTACATCACCCAATATATTTTATTCACGTGTTAGGTTTGAAAATTTGTCACACATATAAGGGCGTGTTGGGAGTATTTGTCCCACATTGAAAAGTTAAAATATCAAGTCTGAGTTTATAAAGAATTTGATTACTCCTCTCATTGTCAATTTGTTTTGGAATAGAACCTTAACTTTTTACATGGTACTAGAGCAATGCTTCACGTGTTGAGCCCAACGGCTACATGTGCTCTCACGTCACCCAATATATTTTGTTCACGTGTTAGGCTTGAAAATTTGTCACACATGTAAGGGCACGTTGAGAGTATTTGTCACACATTAAAAAGTTAAGGAACCAAGTATGAATTTTATAAGGAGTTGAGTTAGTCCCCTTATTATTAATTAGTTTTGGAGTGAAACCTTAATTTTTTACATGGTACCAAAGCAAGGCTTCATGTGTCGAGTCTAACGGCTATACGTGCTCTCACGTCACCCAATATATTTTATTCATGTGTTAGACTTAAAAATTCGCTACACGTACGGGGGCGTGTTGAGAATATTTTTCATACATTAAAAAATTAAGGCACCAAGCCTGATTTATAAATAATTGAATTACTTCCCTCGTTGTCAATTAACTTTTTGGTGAAACCTTAACTTTGTACACAATTAAGTATTAAATATTAATATAATAATTTCATTATTTATTAAATATATTTTAAATTAAAATATAAAATAAAGGAAGGTCTCCAAACTTAGAACCGACTCAAACATACCAACATATGTGCCATTTTAGTATTTAACTAAATAAAATTCTAGTTATTCAAGTCAATTCTCTCAAATTTGATCCAAATATCCGTAAATTTAAACTTTTATTTATTAAATTAAACCGGACCAAATTGAATTACCATCTGAAATGACTATTCACTAAGTACAATTATAAATGTGGTCAATTTTATAAATAATATTCACATTACTTAAGTTATATATTTCCTACATTAATTGAAATTTATTGCAACTTTATAAACTAACTTTTTTTCTCTTCAATATTGCTCCCCTTAGTACCAAGCCATAAAAAAAGAATTCTTTAACTTGCGATTACATTATTCATGAGGATGATAACATATTGGATCAATTCAAATTGACCCGACTCTTAAAGAGTAGCCTAAACTCGTTTATACTCTAAAAAAATGAGACCTAAAAAGAATGAAGAGGAGGTGATCAATAATGATATGTTAATGTTAGAACTTACTAATGACATGACTCACAATAGAAAATTCTGATATACTAAGATTCAGATAAAAGATCTGTTGTAAATAGATTTGTGTAACTCTCATAATTTTGTAGTAGTAATTATTATTATTATTCTTTTCTCTCTCTATCTCTCTCTCACTTTGTTTTTATATAGGTCATTTGAAAACAGTCTCTCTACTAATTAAGGGTAAGGTTGCATACTACTAAATTTTCTTAGACCTCACATATCAACGAAATTTTTACTAAATATTGTTATTATTGTTGTTGTTGACAACAATATTGTTTTGAAAAAAATCTCCAAATAATATCATTTTAATGTTAAGCTCTCAGACAACTAAGATTAAATAGACATCATTTTAGAAAAAATGTCCAAAACAATATCATTTTGCAGTAAAAAGTTTGGACTGGTCAGAATAGGTCTTAGGCTGGCTTCTAAGCTCATGCTGGTCAAAATCTGATAAACTCAAATCTGACTCGTTACTGAAATTGCAAGTATTCTACATCGTTGGATTAAAACTTGTCATTTAATCTGCAGATCAATACATTTCTGTAAAGAAATATAAGCAGAAAGAAAAAGGAAAGGACATGGATCCAACTGCATATTCATTTAGTCACAAGCTAATCTTAAATCTGAATAGTTCGTGTACACCCATTTCTTATTGGATGTCGGATAGTAATATACACTTGCACAATTGACAATTGAATTTTCAGCTGTGAAGACAAATTTATAACAAGCTGAGGACGGAGTGAATATCATTCTGTTTGGTTCCTTGAGGAGAAATTGAATCTGATCTCCAGTAGCAACGGCCGGACACAGGCGTATCTTGTGTTTTCCGGTTCCAGCCATCAGTAAGAAGCAATAAACTTACCATTAGCAACAGCCAAAGGATCCCATTTTCTCTCATGCGTTAAGCAGCCTTCAGCTTCTCAATTTTTTGGCGATGCAGATCTTCGGAATAAAGTATGCCGTCACGAGAAAGAAGCCGTTGCATAGCAAGGAAGAATCGAGCCTAACAATATAAGGTTTTATTAAATTAAGAACAAATTAGAAATGATTATGCAGATAATGAAATACTGAAATTTTGCTTTTAGTACCCATTGAAATGCTGCAAGTGCAAACCAACAGAAAGAAAAACCGTATCCTCTGCTGCTTGCAAACTGATAGCAACAAAAACAAGTGTGAACTTTGAATAGATTGGAAAAAATGGTAAAAAGTGTAGTAATATAGACCAAGGTGGTGATCTTTACCACGAGTATAAGAGAACCTAACAGAAAGCATCCTGTCATTGAGAAGCTAAGAAATTTTAAATCCCGTCCAGCCTGCAAAACGATCGATAAGGAAGGATGATTTTGTGCACGTTATTACAGGCATGACATGTATCATGAAACATAAGTGAATCAAGAAAGCGAGCCAGATTTTTCTATCAGATTTTCGATATAGAACATCTTTCTTTTCTTCTTTTACCATTTCATTTCCTTTGTAGTTCAAATAGTTATAATTCTGACAGCTTCTTGTTGCTATCGGATAGGAACTAAGGGTAAACGGCTTTTTTAGAGAGATTTGGACAGTCTACACAGTAAATCCTAATGATTCTAATGTTTCATTCAGATGGGTATCAAATTGAGATCTACCAAAGAAAAAGATCTATCTTGCTTAACTTCGACAATTAGACTAGAAGTCATCTGATTAACACATAGTGCTGAGTGATGAGAGATAACAAGTGCAACATCAATCAAAGTCTTCAGATTGTATCAAGCATACCATCAATGTTCCCTCAAGGCTATGATTGATAGATGTCACAGTCAATGCCATGAAGTAAGGTAAAAGCACTTTGTGCATCTGCATGGAACAAGAAACCTAACATCAACAACTGTAAAATTTGGATGATATTCAGAACTCAACTCGTACACATTTCCACTCAAAATTCAAGATAATGAAGCTCAAGAATACAAAGTCTCGCTTTTTATTGATTTTGTTTGGGATATCTGTCATTTTTTACTAATTTTGAAATGCAAGATTGAAAAAATTAGGAGCTATGTACACTAAAGTTAACTCAAAGTGGATAGAATTTAGAAGTGGTCCCAAATGAATAAGCAGTACAGAATACACAATCAGTGTGACATGTGGTTCAGAGCAAAGCAGCGCTTGATATTAATGATTGATTCCGTGCAGCAGGAAAAAATACTGAAATTAGATCATCCCAACAGAACAATGTTGAGAAAGAAAATGAAGTAAAAGATCAAGGGCTGACCTCCTGGATGACCTTCTGATCAGGTGTAAAGATATTCGGGAACAACCAAGGAACAGATGTCCCAATGATCCCTAAAACCAATCCCACGGTAGATCCAATAATCACAAGCGATTTTAGCAGCATTCGTGCCTGTTTTAGATTTCGTCTGACTCCATACATCAATTCAGGCATAAATGACTGTGCAGTTTGCGAGAGAGGTTCACCACACACAGTACATATGCTGTATGTTTGAATCATGACCTACAAGAAACACGTGGCAATGAATGTCAGTGATAATTAGATCAAAAGCATTATAAAGTTAAACAGAGAAAGGAGTGACTAAATCTACAAGTATAAGAATGTCTAACCTGATGAGCAGCCACAGAATGTGTGCCCATCGATGTAGCGAAGTATATTATGAGGGCGTAAAAAGCCACCTTTATTGCAAAAAAGACTTGGATTCAGGAGTTTGGAAGTAAAAATATGATATGAAACATATAGCATCAAATTGAAATGTAACCTTCGACGTCATTGTTACAAACACCGGTGCAGCAAGCCCAACAATTGACAAAAGTTCTTTAGGTGTTGGAACAGAGAAGGCAAATGCATTATATCCTTTCTTGTTCAATGCTTCAATCATCATCCAACCTGCAATAACCTTGAGTGCTTGCGGAATAAGTGGGCATAAAAAAGAGTGCCGTACCTTGCACAATGCACAATGGTTCAATAGGAATATGGAATTGAAATTGAGAAGAAATAAAGAGCAGTTAAGTACTTGTGACACCATAGTTGCCCATGCAGCACCAGCAATCCCATAGCCTAAATAACTGCAGAGGAGTATATCACCAACACCATTTACCACACTAGCAACTGCCAAAGCCTTCAAAGGTCCCCAAGAATCTTTCATGCCAAGACTATAAACCAGAAACATAATGTATTAGGCCAAAGCTAACCAACCAAGCCTCAATTATGTTTCATAAACCAAAAGGCATAGGAAAAAAAGCACATGAAGAATGAGTGGCCATGGATCAAATTCAAAAAAGGAAGCTGATATGGAACAAAAAACTGATAGCATTAGTTGGAAAGGCAGTGGCATGATTCTAAAGTGAATATGCATGAAAGAATAATTCTAAAACAAAGGCAATTAATTTAAATATTATGGACTGAGTAGCAATTTCTTTCCCAAGTCATACACAACCTAAGAGAACTTTCTGTCAAACACAACCACCACATTTCAACCTCGAGTAAAAGGTTCAAATATGTAGCAGGGGATAGGCATAATGTGCATAGGCATCACATAATCACATGCTGATCTGGCAGAGCAGAAGGGTCTAAGAAAAGCCAGCACATGAAATAATCATAAAATGAGACAATAAGGGCACTGCATAAGTGACGACACCAATGACTTATTGGTTCCCAAGCATATACAATATGAAGGAGATG
>JANIMX020000536.1:6147379-6170006 GCA_024582655.2 Erythroxylum kunthianum
CAAAAACGTTTTTTCACCAAAAAGAGGGTAAGAACGTTTTTTACATTTCAGATGTGTATTTTTTTAGCAATATCCACCTAAATATAAATGTCATGTTTATATTTAGGTTGGAATGTGTATGATGGTTATATGGGCCTCAAGCCCAAAGCCTATTTTGATCTAATTGAACTTAGTTGAACGACCCTTAGGTCTGATTGGATCCCTTGGTCTAATTTTATCAATATCTACTTTGGATCCAATAATTTATCAAAAACTACATTATTAGGTATATTATTTTAAAATACACTCCAATTTAATAATTTATAAATTATATATTTTAAATAATTTACTTAAGAAGTTAATGATATAAAATTATGTGATGAATTTAATATACCAAATACATTTATTTTAATCACATCGTAGATATTTTAAGTGAGTTGCAATTTGTCAATTAGTTAACTTCTAAAATTAGAGTTTCTTAATTAAAATTACTTAGTGATTATTTAAATAAAATTTATTTTTTTAATTTAAAATTATTAATTTTATACATGGCTTATTAAAAAATATATTTATACGTTATTTTATATGTGCGTGTGGAATTATACCGTCTAATATAATTTTAAATAATAACAATTACAAAGTTTCTTATTTTTTAAATTACAAATAGAAATGGATTATATAATAACAACTCAATAAAAGTTCCGTTAATATGTGAGGTTTAGGAAAGTCTAGTAGTACGTAGTCTTATCCCTAACTAATAGAGATGTTGTTTTCGATAGAATTAGATATATATATAATAAAATAAATGTAATTAAAAATATAAATAAATAACACGATATACAAATAGAATAAAGTAAAGAATAAAAATACAAGATAAAACAAGTAAATAAATACACAAACAAAAAATAAGACAAGTACATACATAAATTACAATATTTATGCTAAGTAATAAAATATTTAGGCTAAATAATTAAGATGCATAAATGACAATTGGGTATGGGCATGACCCAAAGTCAACAGGTTAGTACAGGTTGACCAAGCCTCAAGCCCAGTTAAAAAAAAACGAGTCTTGGGTTGGGTCAGGCTTAGAACACTTATTAACAAAACGATATCATTTTGTTAAAAATGTCGTTTCTATATTTTAAATTAAAAAAATTCAAGTTAAATTGAGTCAGACTCAAATTCGAGCTCGCTGCCTTAGTCCGGGCTTTAGTAATAGCGGTCAAGTTTGGAAGGGTCTAGGCTTGACCCGACCCATTAACATCCCTAAGAGGAAAGTATAGAAATTTGAGGATAATGGATTTCAAATCTCTTGGTTAGGGATTTAACAGTCCAAATTAATGTTCAATTTATTCTGACCTAATTTTCCGTTTTTTTTCTGTTTAGAACCTAACGAGGTAGGAGACAATTCCATCAAACTCTTTGCCAACAACCCATGTTCGGTGTTCCATTTAACCTTTCCTTTCCTAAGTGTTTGACGAGAATGTCCACTTCACGTAGATTAAGAAGACATTAATCAAATATGCCTAATTAGGAACGATGATGAGGATCAAGCCGCTCATTGGTTGAGGTGTAGGTCCGAGGAGGATTAAGCCTAATTAATCCTTTTTAATTTAAAATTTAAAAACAACATCGTTTTATTTGATATTTTCAAGTTTTATGTCTGATCAGACTGAAGCCTAAAATTTTAAAAAATTATTTGATTCAACTAAAAACTCAATCAACTTAAGTCGAGCTGGTTGATTTCGAGTAGAAGATGGTTGAACCAGGCAAAAATTGTTATCCTTAAACTACAGTCCAATTTGAATCTGTTTTAAGTGCACTAATTTTTTTTGTTAGTGATCAAAATGATATTATATTATTTTTAATTTTCTTAAATTTACATAACAAAATGTTATCGTCAAAAAAACATTTCAGATCAGTTGCAGTATCGGCTAAGGTTGATACTGATTCTCAAATTAGTCGATAGAGTTAGGAGATAGATTATGTCTCCTAACTTGTGGGTTCCTAAACTACTCCAAAGAGCGTCTGATGTGAAGAGCAATCGATAGCTAAATTAAACTAAGTAAAAACTAAAACTGAAGTAATTGAAGAAATAATAATTTGATTGATTGTGCTGGGGTGTCTTCTCATTATTTTTACACTTGGTATTTATAGGCTACAATTAATTTACATTCAAGTATCGTATATGTAATAGTAACTAACTGATATTTACAATAGTTATTTACAAAATTTTAAACTCTTGAAGAATTTCAGGATAATTCAACATCTATCTTATTTAATCTTTAAGGTTTCAAATATGAACGGATTATCCAAAAATCTTATCATATCTACATATCTTTCAAATTCGGGATCTCATCTTATCTGTATATCATTAGTCAATATCTCTTTTCAATCGACTACTAGACCATATATCACTAGTCGATGTCTTTTTTCAATCGACTATTACTCTGAAATGCTTGATTGACTTCCGATCACTAGTTGATGTCTAACGGCTTTTTTATCCTTAAAATACGGTGTTAACATAAGGAAAGTTGTCACCGCACTTTGACTCAGCAACCACATTCAACTGATTTTGCATCGGTTAATTCTGCATCGGTTAAATCTGTATCGACTAAATTTCCTCGGCTAGCTACTGGTTATCAGTTATTCCTATTCCAATTAATCTTGGTTCAGCCATTGGTTTCAAATAAATAATCGAATAAGCTAATTACCGTAATCGGCTATCAACTAAATTATTTCTTAGTGTTGACACAAAATAATATTATTTTGAATAATTAAACTAAAATAATGTTAATTTGATAAAAGAATTCATATTATCAAATCTTTCGAATTGAGTTTCAAACTGATCCCTCGTAGTTAAATTTATCTCAAAATTTGATCAACTCAAACTTAATTTATTATTTTGAGTCGAACCGAGCACAATCAATCAAATTATCTCAAAATTTGATCAACTTAAACTTAATTCATTTTTCATTCCAAGTTTATATTTTCAAACCAAACACTGACATATAAATTCTTTAGCAATAAACCAAACAAAATAATACATATTCCATTATATTCCTCATCTTTTCTATTCCTAAGATAACTATTTTATTCTTTATCTATTCCAGCCTTCCAATCAAACTGACTATAATTGTCACGCTTATTCCTAACTGTATATACATTTGTCTTAGTTAAAAAGTTGGTTCGATGAGATGAATAATTTTTCTGTTTTTTTTATATATATAACAAAAATTTCTCAATAATTACTTTTTGTTATCATATGTTTTAAATACAAAATTTAATATTTTGAATTTAAAATAAACAGTTTTTTATTTAAGTTGATTTCCTTAAATTTTAAATTAGCATACACCTTTAATTCAAATAAGAAGACAAATAAATTCTTTACCAATAAGTATTTTTAGTAAAATACTTTTATGAGAAATAAATAAATAAAAAGAACTCGATCCATTAATTATTTTGAAAGGCCGACACAACTCCCACGTTGTCGTTTGATTGTGATATTTATTAACCACCATTCACTTGTACGGCTCTTATCCATCCAACTTTCAACAACTAATTATTTGTTTATATTCTACTTACTTCAACCATTTTAAGATTTGTTATTTACACCAAATTTAGAAGTTTTTTTTGTTTTTTATATTATAATTAATTTTTTATAAACGTCTCAATTAAATCATTATGTTTTAATGGAGACAATTTTCTATTGAATAACAAATACCTAATATTTAGAATTCTTTTAAATTTAGTATCATTCTTAATTTTTTTTTAAACTGCCTACTAAATTTAAAAAATATTAAAATACTTTTCAATTTATTATTTATTTCTATCAAATGCATAAAATTGAAAAGTGAGTAAATTCATTTAATTTGTGAGCTGTTTTTTTTAAAATTTGACTATACCTAATTGCTACGTAGGAAGATAGAAGCACTATGGATGAAATTTTTATTTATTTATTTGAAGGCAAACTTTGAAGTAATTGGTAAGATTATTTATTTGTGACTGAAATGACACATGTTCGACTTATGAAAATAATATTTTTATAAAAATATATAAGAAAAACACATCATATAATTAACGTCATTCACCCAATTTTTGAAAAACTGAAAAATTGAGTTTGTCGTGATCGTGATTTTTTAATGTTGATATTTTTTTAATGTTGATTGTATTCTTTTAGAGGAAAACACAAATTTTGTGGGGTCTTATAAGATATTCACAGTTGCCATTGAAAAGGACTTCAATGGTAGATATTCCAAATAATTTTAAATATTTGATTAAGGAACTGTTTTATACTCATAATTGATTTTATCATATTAAATTATAATTCAATTGTGGGCATATATTTATACCATAGTTTGTTTAGCATAAGCCTAAACTACACAATTTATTGTATAAGAGGTTGGTATATTGCCACTTTACACACACACACACATATATATATATATATATATATTATATTTTGCGATAATCGGGTAAGGGTCATTAATTATACGCAATCTTTTTCTTGTATTTTTTAATAAAGAGACTATTTCGGTTATTTGAATCCGTAACTTTTCGGTCATAAAGGAGCAACATTACCAGTTGCTTCAAGATTCGACCTTATATATATATATTAAAATTTGTTTTTTGATAAATTTGATCATCATTAATTTTTAAATATATACTAAATAAATTAATATGTGAGTTTTAATAATAATTTAAAGTTAAATAATAATTTTTGATTAAAATAACATTCATAAATTCTGTAATTAAATAAAAAGCACCGACAATTTCACAGTTAACTAAAAAAGAAGAAAAATGGAAAAAAAAAACCCATTAGTTTCAACATCCAAAGAATAAGAACACACAAAGTCAAAGAATTGACACACTTTCCACTTTGCAATAAGTCCATTTTATAACCAAAAAAATCAACAAAAGATTCAATTTTTAAATAATTTTAATTTCCTTTCTTTCAACCCTAAAATTAGAAACCAGAAAAAGTTTTAAAAAATCATAAAAATATTCATTAAAAATAAAAAAGGAATATTCCAACTCATTGTATTTATTTATATGTAGGACACAACTCATCACATGTTCCTTTCAACAGCTTCCATTCATCTTTTGGTATCTGTTTGAACACCTTAAAAAACACTATAATATTTTTAAGTAAACAACTAAGTCACCTTCAAGACAAAGGCGTGGCGAGGTAGATTTGATCTCCAAGACGCTATTTTGATCCAAACCCAATTCGCTTCTCTCCAATTCTCATTGCGATTCAAGGTCCTCAGGGGTTTTGATTCGTGATCTACACAGAGGGAAACGAAGAAAAAGATGGGGAGTTTAAGAGCGATGTTGAAACACCCAGATGATTTCTACCCTCTTTTGAAGCTGAAAATGGCGATGAAACACGCAGAGAAACAAATCCCACCTCAGCCTCATTGGGGTTTCTGTTATACAATGCTTCACAAAGTCTCTCGTAGCTTTGCTCTTGTCATTCAACAGCTTGGCACCGACCTTCGTGACGCTGTAAGTTTCGTTTACTCTCGAGTTCTTAGCTTAAAGACACCCTTTTCTGATTCATTTATAGGGAGGCTTTAGTGAGAGGATCGGTAATCGTATTGTGGGCGATAAACTCGATGGATTCTAATATTTGTGCATACAAAGGTACATGCTAATGCAAGCACACGACCAAGACTTGGGCTTTTGAAAACTACAAGTATTGGGCAAAGTAAGAGATGGTTGTGACAGAGAAGTGAATTTTTGTTATGGCGTTGTATTGTCATTTATTTCGTAAGCATGACAGCGTAGGTTCAGAAAGAAACAAAAATTATACGACAATCGTTGATTAGCATGAAGTTTGTGTGGTCAAATTTTAAGTGATATTTTTTTGTGATCTTTAACGACTAGTCGATAGTTACTATACCTGTTACGAATTCTCTTTTTTATTTTTAAGAGGATTTTTAATTAATTTTTCTTAGTTACAGAGATTAATGTATAAGATGGGGTAGATTTTTCTGGGAAATTTTGGAGGCTTAAATTGTAGAAATATTTGTGTCCTTTTTCTGTATTCAATAATCAGTTTCTCAGATTTGTTTCACCGACTAGTGGTGTCCTATCTGATTGTGATGCACAAGCACAAAACTTTCTGTAAACATATCCTAATAGAGCTTCCAAAATCAATTCTGGAGGAATAGTTTCTGGCTACAGAATTATGGTAGTCTTTTCAGAGGATGGCAAAGCACGCCTGTCAATTCTTGGTATTGAGAGGGTGACCTTTGTGGATGATATGACAAATGGTTTGAGTTGTGTATAGTGAGCTTATTTCTCCATTTTCTACTATGAACTTCTAGTCTCTGATGTTTTTTTTTTTATGAAAATTGGTGATTGGTGGTTTTTGGTATGTTTGAATAGTAGTATTTCAATGATATATCAATTCATTGTTGTTTTGCCATTTTTCATCTCCATGTTGCTTAGGGTAGAGATGGAGGCATGTGATAGAGATGTTCTAATTAAGTGTGCTGGTTTTCTATGGGAATATTAAGTGGGCATCGCAAATTTGCTAAATATCTAGTGAAACATACTCCTTTTTGTTTTTGCAGGTATGCATATTCTACTTGGTGCTTCGAGCCCTCGATACTGTTGGTCCGTGTTTATAATCGTCAACTTTGCATTTCTTTTTACCTTATTCCATATGTCTTTGATTTTTTGGACTTCACTTTTTAAATAACTGAATTTTGGTTTCCTTTCATTTTTCTCTTTTGAAACAAAGATTATCAAACTTGTTTTCTGGATTATAAAGGAGTTCAAGTGTCATTTTCTGAAATGGGGCATACAGTCAGATTGCTTAAGTGAACTGTTGATGAAATTATTAGTTGGTTTTAAGTACACAGTTGATTCTGTGGTCTAAAACTGAACTCGTGGGGTTGACTTTCCCTTTTCTCATTTTCCAACGTTAGTTACTTATGAATCTGTTGAGTGTTAGGATTTTTTGATCATGTCTTGAATGATCCATAGCATCCTGACACATTTAATGTCTTGTTTGATAAATTCTAATGGTTCTATGCAGAGGATGACACCAGCATTCCGACAGATATCAAAGTCCCTATTTTGATAGCTTTTCATCGTCACTTATATGATCGTGAATGGCACTTTTCATGTGAGTTTTGATCTCATGCAGTTTTAACTCAATGATCCTGCTTGACCACATCTTTATGCATCTCTCTAGTGATTAACTGACTTCTTTCTTCAATTTCTACTGAACTCATGATCAATCCCAAACTCTGTTCGTCTTATGCTCCTTATAGCATTTACTTTATTCATCATTCCTGGATTTTATATTTTGGACTGTCTGAGAAACTTCTATTGTTTCCTTTTTGAAGTTATCAACTCTGTTAAAATTACAGCTTGAAGGATGTTTTGTGGCTTTTGGTTGAATGCTTGGGCATCCTTTAAAAAAATTACAACATATCTTCTTACTCTGTCTCTTAAAAATAAATCGACTATGCTGAATTACTTAGCCTTCCTTCCTTTTTTCTTTTCTTTTATTGGTAATAAGAACAGAGAAGTTTTATGTGAAAGACAGGAACTCAGTATGATCATCACTCACTCTGCTTTGATTCTTTCCTATGCATAAGGTGGTACGAAGGACTACAAAGTACTCATGGACCAGTTTTATCATGTTCAAACTGCTTTTGCAGAGCTTGGCAAAGGGTAACACTGATTTGCTGTCTAGTATTTCTCAATTTTGATGGCCTTTTCTCTTTTCAATTTATTCAGTGACTAAGATAACTGAATCTTGTAGACTTGTAGTTCTATACACATCGCTATTGGTTATGTTGTTTTTTAAAGATGCAGTCTGGTCAACGGATTTATTCTATAGATACTTTTGAAGGTACTTTTAGCAGTTGTTCACTTATTAAATTAAGAAGGATAAAGCCTAGCAACATGGGCAGTCTTTTTGTCCTGTCCATTCACCAAGTGTGAGCAGTTGTTGAGGTATAAACTGCCAGTAATTTTTCCCAGTAGACTTGCATCTCAATCATAGACTAAAGGCAATTTCTGAGTTGTATCATACCTCAGTCTCCATTACAAGGTCTGTTCATATGGGATGTTACTTCCAGCATCCTTTTAAGAATATCACTTTTTCCAGTCTCTTAAACTTTGGATGAGTCTGTTTTTGGATTGAAATATGACATTGCTTAAAGGTACAATGGGAGGAAATTTGGTAGTCATAAATACGTGCATCATCAGATGATTTGACGGTACAGTCATATGTTTCATTGGTGAGCAAGTTGTTGATGAATAGGTTTTTGCAGCACATTACCAAATATGTTTTATCACAAAAGCGCATTGATATTTTTGGATGACTGGCTGTTTAAGGTTCATATGGATTTTATATCACGTGCTTAGAGTTAAAAATGCTGCAGCTGATCACTTTACGAATGCCTGAAAAAATCTTGCGAATAGTCATTGTACTGTTTTATTAGTTGACTTAAAGAAATTATTTTACTTTGCAGTTTTCAGGAAGCAATTGAGGAAATTACCAAGAGAATGGGTGCTGGAATGGCAAAATTTATATGCAAGGAGGTTGGTAATAACATTGTTATCTGAGATGTAGCTTAGAAGGAAATTAAAGGAGTGAAAATATTCTTCTGTTCATGTGGATCAACTCAAGTACCCATACCTAAGTGCATTGAATTGAGCTTGTAATGTTTTCATTCTGAGGATTAGGGTTTCTGATCATCCAGTAGGTAAGGGCCTAAGGCTAGTTGAGACCCCTCCCAAACTAAACGCCGCTGATCTTTAGTTATTTCAGACTTTCATATTTTGCAGATCAAATATCTTGTTCTTTTATAATGCCAGTGAAACTCATCATGCAGGTTGAAACAATTGATGACTATGATGAATATTGCCACTATGTGGCAGGACTTGTTGGACTTGGCCTATCCAAACTTTTCCATGCCTCCCAGTTGGAAGATTTGGCACCAGATCATCTTTCCAATTCTATGGGCTTGTTTCTTCAGGTATTGCTGTGATCCTTGAAGTACCTGTGATTTTGTTTTCTCGATGAATATGTTCTAACTTTATGTATTATGGATAAATGAACAGAAAACGAACATTATTCGAGATTATCTGGAGGATATAAATGAGATACCTAAGTGTCGTATGTTTTGGCCACGTGAAATTTGGGGTAAATATGTTAACAAACTTGAGGTCTGTTTCTCCTCTATTTCTTCTTTTTTCTAGTATGATAGCATCCTTGGCTGTTATTTTTATCCCTGTAATGATGTGTCTCATGTTTGACCACACATTATATGACAAGGCTTTCTTTCTCTTTGCATGTTGTGCTCTGCAGGAATTAAAATACGAAGAGAACTCGGTCAAGGCAGTGCAATGCTTGAACGATATGGTTACTAATTCTCTGATTCATGTAGAAGACTGCTTAAAATACATGTCTGCTTTGCGGGATCCTGCTATTTTTCGATTTTGTGCTATCCCTCAGGTAGGAATATTTTCCATTTGATTGTTCAACAGTTTTTGCTTCTCTTTCTTTGTCACTTTAGTTCTTTTATGTATGCAACACAGATTTATTTACTAAATGCAGAAATTATTCAAGATTTAATGTTGCCTTTCTATCTATGCTCAATCCCACATCGTGCTTGTTTGAGTTTACATTGTTATTTCACATCTGAATCTGGCCTCAAGCTTTCATCTTCCATTCTGCCATTCATTCGGAGAAGGCTTAAGTTGCATGTTCTCTTCTGATTCCTGATTTGATATTGTTTCTCATGTCATCTATAGGTGTTCTGAATTTCTCATATGCCTTTACTTTAGATGAAAATCCATAGTAGTTCGGTTTGGTGTCGTATGTAAGATTTCATGAATTTGGTGCAAATGATCCTGTGGATGTACCAGTCGAAACTTGCATCTCAATTTATTTCCTCTCTTTTGCTAGATCATGGGAATTGGAACTCTAGCAATGTGCTATAACAACATTGAAGTTTTCAGAGGCGTAGTGAAGATGAGGCGAGGTAAGATTTGTACAAAGACTACCATTCTTCATGAGAAAAATTAGATCTATAAGCAACATCATTAGCTTGGAGGTTGTTTTAAGTTCTTTTTTACAATTCCATGGTATTGATCTGGGTATCATTACTGGATGCAAATCTTATTTTACTCTTCTTGGAATCATTTTTAATTTATCTAATGAATTGTGTGAATCACTTTGTATGAGATGCCTAATCGTCTGTCTCGTTACCTCTACACTACGTACCCCGTATTTTCCTTGGATCTAAATGTTAATGTTATTTTATTCTCTTAACTGGTCTACAGGACTTACTGCCAAAGTGATTGATAGAACAAGAACAATGTCTGATGTCTATGGCGCTTTCTTCGACTTCTCTTCAATGATGCAGTCCAAGGTATGATATGCTTATACTTTAGTATACATAAAGACACAGCAAGCTACATGGAGAAAATGGATGGTTTAATGGAGGGCAATGATCTTTGTGGCATTTCTACCTCTTGAAATTAGTTCTGCTTCCCTTTCTTGACCTAAAGATGGCACACATTAAATTATGAAACTAATTCATATATGAACAATGTTTCCTCTTTATATGCTGTTTCTTTTTCCTTTTTTTTTCTGGTAATGCTCCCCATATTCTCAATGGGGATACTCATTCTCATTAACACATGCAAGCAAACCTTCTTTTTGGGTGCTAGCAAGCATTTGCTTTACCCATATCCATCTTGATATTCTTTTTACGTTTGGTTTGTTTACGGAAAATTTGCTATTTGCTTCCACAGGTTTACAAAAATGATCCCAATGCAACAGAAACATTGAATAGGCTGGAAGCAATACAAAAAACTTGCAGGAACTCTGGTTATCTAAGCAAAAGGTCTGTCAATCCTTTTCTCTGTTTTTTTTTTTTTGGATTTATCAAGCTACCCTCATAGGGGTTGAAGTACTCTTTCTTCCTTTTTAATTTTTTTTATATCTGATATGTTCCTTTTCTTTGTTCTATCAGGAAATCTTACCTAGTTAGGAGTGAACCAGAATATAAATCTGTTGTGGTGAGTTTCTGATGAAATATTGTAGTTTTCTTGTCTGCCATGTTTAGCTTCACATGAGGAAACCTATTGTCAACTTATCCATTCTGCATTAATCATCTTCTTTTCTTTGTATCAAAACATGCAAATAATTATTAGGAAACTCATGGTAGCTGTATTGAAGTTATTTTTTCACATCCCATTTATCAGTTAAAGATAAATGAGTTTTGATGCCATTTCAATAAGATAGTCCAAACGTGGTAGTTGGATGCACTTTACCTATACTTGGGTACATAAAGTCAAAAACATCTTTTGATTTCTTTTGTTATCTCCATGCAGGTTGTTCTACTTTTCATTCTAATCTCTGTCCTCCTCGCGTATCTTTCTGCAAACCGACAAAGGATCTAAGTGGCACAGCAGTTCATAATCACAAACATCAGAATCTTTCGGATAAGGACTTCAAAATCTTCTTCGAATTTTGTGCAGGATGCTTAAGCTCATGGACTTCTTCTATGCATGGAAAGCTGACATGCCTTTATCTATATCTGTTTGCCTTCTGGATTGTTTGTATACCTTATGTGTTGTTTGTATACCAACTTTATTTACAAATGAAATGCCAATAGCTATCAACCTCTTCCTCACCAAGTTCAAGCTTTCTAAATAGCTTTAGCAGTTTTTGATTCTGTTTCTGGCCCAAGGCACTTGCAACTAATCAGTGCACATACGAATAGTTCTTTACTGTGCCAAGTTGACCATATCCATTCACTTCTAAATGCTTAAAAGTTTGGATTGTAAGAAGTTTAAATTGCAATGTTGAATTAAATTAGGAAAAAGGAAATTAAAGCAAGTAAATGTTCATAATAATGATTGCGATGGATGGATTCTATGTACTATCATATGATAAAGAACGCAAAGGAATCATATAATGTTGAGAAAAAAGACCTTTTTGATATTTAACTAAGCCACCAATTACCATTCCCTTCCCGGTGCACCAAGGTGATTAAGTTTATAGTAGTGGACTAAAATCGGGCTAAAACTTCCAGTCCTATTTTATGCAAAAAATATTATCAAAATTTGCATTCACAGCTTGGTAAAAACTCTATATGCCTCATTCTAGGCAGAGTGTGGTGTGTTTGTACGAAGGTAGAGATACCTGAGCAAAACTGTAAAAGTTCTGATAGGTAGTGAAGTAAAGGGATTTCCTTACGGGAAATGACTTTTTCATCATAAGCAGGACCTTGGATTATTACCTTGCAAAAGTAAAAACGTGCAAGCAAACACAAAAGTTTGGAGAAACATTTCTTAACTCATTCATTCATAATATCGACAACTTTGGTCAAAATCTTACATCACATTGTTGCAGGATCGAAACGTAAAAAAGGGGGCAATAATCGAAAGACATTCATATCACTGAGGCCACTAGAAGAAGTTGTAAATATCACAAAAGGGGAACCTATGGCCTTAAATTTGTGTTGACAAAACGTTCCACATTCAACAGCATGTGTTACGCCTCATAAAGAAGACCATACAACTTATATTTCAATTCAGAAGCCAAAACCATGAAAGCACCTTAAAACACTTCAGCGATTTTGCTTGCCAAAACACGTTCCCTTCTTTCAATGTATCCAAATGGGAACCAACCTGCTTTTCCTTTGCATTCTCCTTCTGCCCATCCGTTGTTTGTCACCTGTAATGTAAAGAGAGTAGAACAAACTTTTTAACATTTTGCATTAAAATTCAATTGACAATACAAAACGTTTGGATGCAAGAGACAATCCCAAATGCAATTTCAGGAAGCTATGGACCTTTCGCACAACAACATATTCACCAACAGATAAAGTCAGCTCCACATCAGATTCAGCAAGGTAAGGATGCATCACCTGCAGTATAATGCAATACATAACCATAAAAATAAAACTACTACAAATTGTATTGGATCGTTCATGTAAAATTATAAGTATCAAGGGGGTAATTCAGTTACTGACCTCCCCTAAAAAGTAACCCAAGCTGTCTGTTGAACCATTGTTTGTTTCAGAAGCATATACACCGTTTACTTCTTCATACGGTGGAGGTGGGGGCATATTATTCTCTACACTTGGGGTAGGTGGTGCTTCAATTCTTTGCCGCTCTGATATCATCTATCAATAGTAACAAGCCACGGATGATGGTTGAAAATTGAAGTACGAAACAGTATAGAACCTCCAATTGTAGCTAAGCAAGTAGTGAAAGGGAATGCTTGGTGAAAGGACAAAACATCACAGACCCATACCTCGCCTTCAAGCTGATCAAGTATCTGAAGGACTCTCTGATGATAAGTACGTTCCGCTTCAACCTTCAAATTAACAAAAATACAGATTCTGACCTCCTCATAGCACAAAATCCAAACTTAATCAAGCGTATGGCAAAACTAGAAGATATTTCACCATACCATAGCAATAAGACGCTGTAAAGTCAACCTCTGTTGTTGAGCTTCAACTGCAGCCATTGCAGCACCAGCTTCTTTCCCCAGTATTGCCATGTTTGATTTCATATCTTGCAATTTTGTTTCTGCTGCTTCTAATTTCATAACAAGCTCATGATTGCCTGGCATTTCTCTGACCTTCGCCTGACGTTTAGAAACTTCAATAGCCTGTTTAAGTTCAACAGATATGTTACTGAAAGAAGATCTGAAAACTAACTCAATCTTCATGGCACCAACACTTTTCTCAGTGGTACATATAATGACCCATAGCACACATTGGATTGTCCAGAAAGGAGCAGACAAGAAAAGAATGCATGATGGAATTAAGAACGCAAAAGATTAACAAATCAAGCTCATGAAAGTCAACGCATTTTTACCCGTACAAAATTTCATGAGTTGGCAAGTTTGTCACTGGAATACCTGGAATTCAGCTTCTTGTCGCATTCTGTCATAACGTTGAGCAAGATGTCGAGCATCCTCCAATGGAGCACCCATTACCATTGCTCTTAATGGCTCTGCAACCTAACAAATAAAACACCAAATACTCAAACAAGCATCTGGAGAAAATGGTCCACAATTTACACAACAACAACAACAAAAATATATTAGTAGCAAATAAATAGAAAATGATAGGATGAAACAACTAGATAAAAGGCCACTTAATGTACACTTATTTAGCAATTCATATCCTATTTAATTGATTCCATCCGCTGGTGGCACTACTCCCATGTCATCTACAAGCTGACACTGTGGAACGAAAATGCTAAGGGAAGGCTTAGATAATTGACTTTATTTGCACATTTGAATAAAATAACAAATCCTAGTCCAGATTTTGATCTATTTGTTGATATTATAGAGGAACAACTTATGCCAGTGCCACAGCTGAAGTTGGATCAAGGTTGTAGAATATGTGTGTTTAAATCGTGAAACAAAGTCAAATTTATGGCTACGTTAGTAACAGATTCAGAATACATACCGACTGGAAGCAAAAATCCAAACGAGTAGAGTTACAAGTATTCACCCCATATTTACAGGCTAAAAAATAGAATATTGAATATCTATATTAAAGGGTAGGAAACCAACTAACCACACCTGTGTACCAAGGGCTTTCAACAAATTTCCTCGTTCCTTCTCCATTTGAGCACGAGCACGTCCATAATTTAATGCAGCCTTTGACAATGTATTACCGCTGGTACAAGTATTTTCAGAACCATACTTTCTACTATCTTCAGATATCTTTGTCCCTGTTGTAACAACAAGTGAACAAAAATAAAATATTAACGCCTTGGAATCCAGTGCTCAATGTTGAATAACAGAAACAGTAATGTGGATACATTTGACCTATTTCAACTTGTTTTGATCCAGTGACGATATACCCCTCCACACCACGAACGATATCCCTTTGAAAATGCTACCAACAAAAAAGAAGCCATCACCATCTGCTCAAAAGTGGAATACTAATGTATTAAGCATGCATTGAACGAGTAACAACCTTGCCAGAGCGGGTCGAAATGAAGAGCTTCTCAAGCTTTTGATGTTGATACAGTTCTGCTTCATCAGTAATAACCGTGTCCGAACTTCCATACCCAGAAGCCCCAAACTGTTTCAGAACAGCCTGAAAACCAAAATTCATCAATTTTCACCCAAATACTCTGTTAACAAAAAAATAAAAATAAGGATTCATCAAGCCTATAACAGACATAACACTACAAAATTATCAAAGTCACAATCAAAACCCTAAATCAACAATAAATGCAACAATCAGCATCCAATGTTCCATCTCACGTTGACAAAATCATCAACTTTTTCTCACTACAACCCAATACTCACCAAACGAAACCAATCAAAACAACAAGTGGATCACATATCAACAATCAGCTCGGATCAAGGGAATAGAATCCCCAAAAAAGAAAAACTAGGGTTTGTGAATCACCTGCTGTTGCTTGGCTACCTGTTCTCGAAGCTTCGTGGCCTGTTTCCTTATAGCTTCCATCCAATGGTTGACAAATTCTCTATAATCGACAAGTTTCACGTGACCCCTATTCGATCTGATCTCGGAGGGACAAGGGCAGAGAGACAAGAGAGTGCTTTGGTCTGGTCGATTAGAGACAACAAGTGGGGGAGATTTTTACAGTGACTTTGGTCCGAACCTCAAAAACTTGAATTTCGAATAGGTCGAGGAGCCCGACACGTGTCGGAAAAAGAGTGCGTTTGATGGAAATTATGTTTCATATATTTATAATATAAATTTTTTCTTATTTATTTATTGTCAAACAGTTTTATTTTATCTCAAAATATAAAAAAAAGGTGGAAAAACGGTTTCTGAAATTCTTTAATTTGGTGTATTGATTTATTGTCTCTTATTGTCGACATGTTAGATTAATTTGAGGCTATGTTCATCTATTTGGAATTTTATGTTGTTTAAAGATTTAGCTTCGGAACAATAGGTAAGGTTATTATTTTGTGACAAAAAAATTACGAGTTCAAGTCACGAAAGCAGTCTCTTTGTAAAAAATATAAGAAAAATGTAGCATACAATTAATGTCTCTCACCCGACTCTTACAAAGTGAAAAAATTAAGTTTGTTGTGTTGTATTATATTGTTGTACTTAAGGATATGTTTTTTTTAATAAATAATTTAAACGAAAGGAATAGAAAAATATATTAGTATTTTAAAATATCATTTCAAAATTTGTGTTTTTAGACTTAAATTATGCTTTCCCATGTAATTAAAAAAATTGTTTTGAATTATGAAGGGTAGACTAATTAAAAAAAATTATAGAGTAAAATAATATTATTTTAATTAATCAATCTTTAAATTATTTAAATAAAATACCATTATTTTAGTTTATATCGATTCATTATTCAGGTCAATTAATTAAAATTTTAAATTCTGAACCGCTTGAACAAAATAATATTGTTTTAGTCCCAACTTATTTATTGTGCCGACTAATTAATTCGAATTTCAAAATTTAGGCCAATCAATTTTAGGCATAAGCTAAAATATTAACCCTAAATTTTCTCAATAATTTCAAAATAATTCATAATTGCAATTAATGGAATGAATATTTTTTTTTACAAATAAGCATAAGAATTTGCTTTACGTGGGCACTTTTATATTTTAAATTATAATTAGATATTTGAGCCTTTCAACCCCTTTAATAAAACATATAAAAAAATAACAACCTTTTAGATGATTTTCCTTTAAGTTTTGAAATATGATTATCCAATTTAAAATTTTATTAGAACGAAGTTAATCCAATTTTTAAATTAGCAAAAACATTTGAAAGAATGAAATAAAAAATTTAATAAGAAATATTTTCAAGGTCTTTTCAATGCAACTGAGAAAAGAATTCAAATCATACTCTATCAATTTCAGGTAAGAGTTAAGACCAATGTTTTAAAAATGGGATAAAAAATTAAGCCGGTGAAACAAAAATTTTATAATTTATATATTTTAGACTAAAAATTGAATAAAATTAAAAAAAATTTAAATATGATTGAAAATAAATATCTTTACTTATCAATCAATTAAAACTTTTATTAAATAAAAATTATTTAATTTATTTCCATTTATAAGAACTTATTAATTAACAAAAAAAATTAACAAATTAATTAATAAAATGATTAGTTTTTAAACATTAAAAGTTATTAAAATAAATCGAATCAAAAAACTGACTGGTTTAAATTTTTTACCATTGAACTGACCGAATCAATTAGATTGGATAAAACTATATCGGGTTTGGACCTTTTTCCCCAAGCCTAAGGTTACTTGAGAGACGTCATCATATAAATATTAAAAGTCAAAACACAATTTATAGTTCCTTCAATATAACTTCTAAACATCTTAGTAAAAGAATGAGCTGTTTGAATAACAAAATACACTCAAAACTTTCTAGTCATAATCCCAACTGCTTCCACCATTGCAAAAACTAAAAAGCCAAAAGCAATTGTCTCTTCAAAATCTCAACAATATCTTCCCAACATATGGGAGTCTGTTTTCCAAACTTTGTGGGACTCCTAATGTTACATTTCTTACTTCTCTTACAAATGAACATCCATTAGTGCTCTGACCAACTTGATATTTTTATTTTATTTTTACCCGTAAAAATGCCTAAAAAATATTTTTGCTTCTGTCGGGCTAAGTCACCGTGAAAAATTATCTACAGTTCTATAAAATTAGTCACAGAACTGCTGATCAAATTCTACATCAAGATTCTAACAACAGCAAGCCCAACTGCAGATATAGAGACAAGGGTACCTATGCAGTATTTAATCACATCATACTTTGCAGCTTCCAACTGAGCTCGTAATGCATGAATTTCCTATTACATGCAAAGAAATATTGTTAATACAACTCAAAAGAACAAAAGTGTATAAGCTTTTGACTGAAATCGCTAACTTACTCGATCGAGCTTGTTAGTGAGGTTGTTAGTTTCAGCATTCTGATTAGCTAGTTCGTCACGTATGCGACTGCTCATAGTTATATGTAATGGTTAAGGCAGGCATGTATACAAAAGTGCGGATAATGAAGATGGGAAAAACCCAGATAAAGAAGACAAAGCTAAACAAGTCTTCAAAAACTTTCCATGGTGCAACAACATTCAGATTGACCCGCAGAACAATTTGAATATCATACAGAATAAGAGTTTAAAAAGTTGCTTGTTCCACATACCGCATACAAGACACAGATTGCTTAATGCAAACATAGCATTGCAATTTTGAAAGCAATAAAATGGCTTATTGCAAATATAAAAATGATACCATTTGAAAATCCATCATGCACTAACTATTGCAAATTAGGAGTTTAACAGAGAAGCAAGCAACTCCCTTGAGAGACAGATAATCTAACTGCAAACCTAGAAAAGCTACCTTAAATGATATCCTTGCAATTTATTACTCTCTGCAGAAACTTGTAGGAGAAAAAAAAAAAGGAATGATGCTCATGATTTCCCCACTTTGAGCATCTAGCTATACATTGAATGCATCAGAAACAGTCTAATTCAGATTGATATGCCATAGCATATAATTGAAGTAAGCATAACTTACCCTCTTTCAAGATTTAAATCCAAACGTTGTCCAGCTGTGACTTTGTCAATTTCATACCTATTCAGAGGGTAACCTTCAACTGAGAAATTTAAGTGGATGAAAAGATTATAAAGATGCCAGTGAAAAGATTCTCAAAACAAACCTCAGCTCATTACGCAGTTTGTTTATATCACTCCGTAGTTTTTCTGTCTCGCGTTGTAACATAGAAAAGTGATGCTCCTACACTTAGAAGATTCACAATATTAAAAAATTAACAATAAGGTCTAACAGTTTAAGTTAAGGCGGTCAGTTCTACAAAATTTAAATTTTTTACAATAGATACAAGAAAAGCAAAATTTAAGATAAAGAAATCAATATTATAAATGATAAAGAAATCTAATGTACAAGTATCAAATTTCACACATCTCCTGAAAGAGTCCATTGCAAAACTGTTACCATTATTCCTAGAAGGCTCAGAAGGTTTTCCTACTCCAGTGTTTCCAATATATACGAATTAAGTAAATATGACTTCTGAAAAACTCTATGAACCTACCAACATATTTTTTGGATTTAATATGCACTTTCAAACTTGAGTTGACAATGTATTCTTCTACAACCATGTGCAAACAATAGCATTTGTATCATAAATCATGAAAGTCTTGGGTTGGACGGAAGATGGAGACCGAACTGCAAAACTAAGATGCAAATCCAACTAAGGGCCGCATAACATATACTTCTTATGGATGAAAAGTATAAATCAATTTAAGCTAAAACTTTGGTAAGCTTTGATGTTTGAATCAAAAGTATTGTCAAGTTTAGTTATGTTGAACATAACGAGGAGGAGAGGAATTGACACGCGTAACATGAACGTATCCCAACTCATTAATTTACAGACCAAAAAAGTATAGGATACAATTGCCAAGAGAAAAGCTCAGAAACAAGAAAAGGTCCTCTAACATGAAATTATGTGTCAATTGTTGTTACTTAGTTGTACTTAGCATCTGAAGATACAAGGAGGAGAAAATTAAAAGTACCTGAGAACTTTGTACTTCGGACTTGAACTTTGACAAGTTTGAATCTTGAATCATTTCGCTCTACAAAGATTCAATTAGACAAAGACACGTTATCATCAAGTCAATGGTACACAAATTACATAAACTCTAATTTTTTCAAACTTTCAACAATAATAATGGAATATTTTTTGTAAAGTGATTGCTCCTTCAAATTGACTACCTTTTGCATTTCTGCCTTAGAAACAAAAGAATGGGATACATTCTCCAAACTATCATTTAACACTTCAGTTATAGCGGCTGTTATCGCTTCTGCTTGCTTGGAAGGCACGCCTTGTGCTTCCAATCTCCTTACCTTCACATTGAAAACATAAATTACAAAGAAGAGGCCAGTCATTAGGTTTCTAGCTTAAACACAACTACATCTTTGAACTAATTCGTTTTGGAACCAAACAAAAGAACAAGTGAGATTGAAATTACCAGACCCAATGTATCAACAAGAAAAGCACGATTTCCATTAGGTTTGACAAGTTGCGAAATCTGCCTATGCATAAATCTCTTGGCAATAGAACTTGAAGGTAAACTAACTGCTTGAAATTTTGATGAGCAGACGCCAGAATTACCCCTTGAATGGACCACATGATTGCATACAGATGTTAATTTTGCTTCAAATCTTCTATTCGCCTCTTTTATTCCAAACCAAGTCAAAATACAATAAATGCAAAGAACAGAAATGTTAGATTCTTAGCTTTCACAGCTCAATGTAAGATGATAGTGAATGACAATACATCTTCTACTGAGATTCACCTGCTTCGAGTTGTTTTGATCCCCAGACAACATGTCCCTCCAAACCAGAAACGATATCCTTTTGAGGATGCTGAGAAAGAAAAATCGCCATCACTAGTTAACAAGTGCAGTGATGAGATAACAATAATGTTAGGGGAGCGCCAAGGGAACCTTGCTGACACTCTTCAAAGTGAAGAACATCCCAAGTTTCTAATGTTGCCGTAGCTCCTCCTTGTCCAAAATTCCATGGCTAACAGCTCTAAACTGTTTCAGAAATGCCAAAACAGGACCAGAGAGAGTCAATCAAGCCTACATTGAACACCTCCTAACAAACCTATCATGTCCCAGCAGAATCACAAGCTGTACTCGACATAACCAAACCTAAATGTTGAAAAAATTTGCATTTCCCAAATTGATCTTATCCCATCCATTTCATTCTCCACCTATAAATCAGCATCCTACTGCGTAGACATTCCTCAATTTCATAGTTCCACTAAACCCCACTAAAGAAAACAAACACCCCAACCATTATACACACATTTTCCATATTCCATCGCACACCCACACAACATTTATCGCTGTTCACTCACTATAACCCAAAATCACGCTCAAATCGAGCGTTCCCAAACTTCGACCCAAAAGTAACTGCAGTCCAAAACGGAACCGATTCAAGGACATACGGCTCATAAATCAAACAAACCAGATCCACGAAAAGGGAAAAAGTCACAGGGTTTTACAAAAAAGAACCTACCTGACGTTGTTTGGCGACCTGTCGTAGAAGCTTTGTGCCCTGTTTGGTTATGGCTTCCATTACTGATATGATGTTATATATCTTTTTGGAGCGAAGACGGAGAGAATAAAGATTAAACAGAAGAGAGATAGGGATTGAGATTTGCTTGAGAGAGAAAATGGTTAGTCTTGATTGGGTGGACCATCGCAAGAAAAGCTTAATATTTAATAAGTCCTAGGATTGTCAATTTCCAATTCCAACTGGTTCGTTTATTTAAAGCTTAATAAATTAGATTTAAATTAATTTAAATTTAAGGATGACAATGGACCGGATTAGGGCAGACCCACTAGCTCATGTCCAGCCTGACAGCTTTTGCCCGGATCCGGTCAGAGACTCGAGGTAGTCGGGCCCGAGTTTGAGCCGAACTCAATCAAACCCAACCTAATTTTTTATTTTTAATTAAATAATAACAATTGTTTTTCGCAAAGTGATATCATTTCTTTATAGTTATCAGGCATCGAGTCTCGGGTTGTGCCTGAGCAATCCGAGCTCTAACCCAACCCAAAACCAAATTAAAAAAAAGTATGAAACTTGGCTCGTTGATTTCAATCAGAGCCTAACTCAAACTAAATTGCTATTTTTATTTAATATTAAATTTTATTAATTTGAATTGGATTTAATTTAAATTTGGTATTCGACTATATCGAATTAAAAACTTTTCCACCTATGTTTGTTTTGAATATTTATTAGCAAGTTTGGGCTTGATCCAAGACTTAAACAAGTTTAAAATTTGTAGTCCGAGCTCAAACCCAATTTTATTTAGAATACTTGAATTTCAATCGAACTGATTTTTATTTAATTAATAAAACATCATTTTAATTAGGTATATTAAACATATTTTAACCTTTGATCAATTAGTAAGGTTGCTCCTTTGTGACTAGAAGGTCACAGGTTCGAGTCACGAGAACAACATCTCTGTCTTGTCTCTGAAGCTATTTGATTGTTGTGAACCTGCATTTTGTGACCTGACATCAATTGACAGATACATAATTTTTTTGTTCTTTTATTAACCGAATCACGATTGACGGAGATAGAGTTATAAGAACTGTACACGCCTATAAGACAAAAATACCCCACATAATTGACTTTATCTTCATTTTTTCAATAACAAATTTCGTTAAATATTTAGGTAATATTTTTTTACTCCTTATTTATAGACTCAATTTTAAAAAAAATACTAATACACATCATTTATTTTAAAATATTTAATTAATTACATATTTCTAATCATATTACACTGCAAGAGTATTTTAGTTATTCGCATAGTTGTTTTGTTATGTTCTGTCAATTATAACCAAACACTTCACTGTCTCTAATTTTTGTTATGTTTTATTATGTCTCTGTATATAAAGCAAGACAACCAAACGTAGGAAAAGATTGAGTACAATTGATGTCCATCACCCGACCCTCACAAAGCGAAGATACTAAATTAGTTGTATTGTGTTGTTTTATATTAAACATATTCAAGTTTTGGTTTGGGTTAAACAACTCAGATCCGAACTCGAACTCAACTCGAAAATAAAAATTTGATAAAAAGGTATAA
>JANIMX020000536.1:6259038-6269376 GCA_024582655.2 Erythroxylum kunthianum
TTTTAATATTTTTTTTATTTTAATCTTAGTGTTATATAAGTTATCATTTATATCAATTTTGTATTATTTAATTATCACACACTCTATTTGTTATATTATATTAATTTTACTTATTCATAATTTTAAAACAATGTTGCATTTTAAATATTTAATACTATATTATTTTAATATAAATAAAAAATTATTTAAACAAATGAGATTGCATTTAACCTATTGGATTAAGAAAAATAATATAAAATAACTTAAAATTCAAAATTAATAAAAATAATCAAATTATATTTTTTGTTTAAATTTTATCCCTATTAAAACATTTAATCTATTATTAGATTATTTACGGTAATAATATCAAGATTATGTTTTATCAAAAACAAAATATAATAAAATATATTTAATTTTCTTATAAATGGATTGGTCTAAAATAAGATATAGTATTATTTAATTTTTGTAAATAATAAAATTACTTTTTTGTGACTATAAATTCTGATTAAATTACGGAAATAATTAAAAAAAAATAAAAAAAATATTATGTATAATTGTTGTTTTTGACCCGATAGAAAAGCTAAACTGAGTTTGTTGTGTGGTTCGGTATAATTCCTAATGCTTCCTTAATCCCATCCGTTCATATCTAGCATTAAACAAATCAAAAGGTGATGGTCCACCGTTGATTCGAAAAGGCGTGGCCAAGTCCACGTGGCAAGAATCGATCTACCAATCTCCAAGTTCCACGTGTCGGAAACTCATAAGACGACGTAGTTTTAGTGCTCTCATGTTTCTGCTCTCTGTGTATATTTTTCGAAGCCTTTTCACTGAGATCATGGCAGTGAGAAGTCAAGGCTCAGGCTCAGGCTCTCAAACTTTCTCTGGTCCATAGTTCCATAGTTCTTTATTCTCTTCCTTTTTTAGTTCACATTATGTTATTTGTTCTGTACTGTTAACCTTTAAAACAATGTTATTCTTGATCTCCTTGTCTCTGTGAGTGATATCGGTATTCAAAGCAAACATTTCATTTCAAGCCATTCCTGCAACTTCGCTAACCTTATTCATATTAGTCCAAAACCCAATGATGGAAAGAGAGGAACAGTGAAAAAGAGAAAGCTGCCTTGCACTTTCTCTTTTTTGACTGATTCAATATCTGTAGAACGAAACAGATTGGTGGTTCCAGGTCTGAGTGTGGTTACCCTTTTTTTATATGTAATTTTAGCAGATGAAGAGAATGTGATTACCCATTTTTTGTTTTCTTCAAATACGTGAAAGTTGGAGGGTGTAAGTTACTGAAATGGTTTGTTAATGATATTAAAGATGGTTGGCTGTTTTCTGTGAACTGACCCTTTTCGGTTCATGGTTTGCAGAGCTCGAGATTTGGAGGATTTGAGGTCTCTCGCTTTCGGATCAAAGCAGAGAGGCACGGAAAGACGTTGCTTTTTGGTATACGAGTACTTGTTGATTTATGTAAGTACGTTTGCTCGTATGTATATATGTGTGTGTGTTTGTATGAGAGGAGATGAAGAGAGAGGTGGTTAGAATGGGGACCATGTCCGATCAAAGTTGCAAACTTTCATTGTCTATTGAAACTTTTTGAGGGAATTCTGTTACCTTGGTTTTCAAGCATAGTTGGTAACAACTTTCTTTTTTCTTTTATGGGATTGTAATGGGTCTTTGTTAAGAAAATTTCAAGACAATTTAGGATTTATATCTGTTTCTTTTGAGTTATTTTGACTTGGTACTAAAGATTAATCAAGAGCTTCCCGATCTTAGTTACCTCATGTCTTGGTTGTTGTCTGTTTTTGGATGGTTTTTGATGTTGTCCTTAATTGGCTTTTTGTGCAGCTTTGAGCAATTGGTTTTTCTTGGTCTGTGATTTTAAGCTTGCTTTATGAATTATCTTAGGTTTTTATGGTTGATTGAAACTGATGATTTATTATTTCTCATTGTTAATATCCATAATTATTACTTTTGTGGTTACTTATCTTTTTCGTTAATTAGATGATACTCATAATAAAGCTTCTTGTTACAAATAGATTCTTCTGAGTAAAGGGATGGACCTACTTCCTTTTAAGCAAATGCAACAACCTTGCTTTTAACATTCTTTAGCAAAGCAGAAGCAACTGAGTATTCTTTCCTTGACTTCCATTATTCTGTTTTTGATTCATGTTGGTTGGTAGGAGAAGAAGCAATCTGGTGAAGGAATGGGGTCAATTGGAGAGGAACAGCTACCAAAGCTTGAAAAACTGCAGATGGCACATGCTCGTGAGGAGAAGATTCTTGTTTTAGTCAGGTTAAGGCCTTTGAATGAGAAAGAGATTACAGACAATGAAGTTGCAGATTGGGAGTGCATCAATGAGACCACCATGTTGTACCGGAATACGCTCCGTGAAGGGTCCACATTTCCATCTGCCTATACTTTTGGTAAGTAAATTCTCCCTGGATCAAGTTTATTGTTGGCACTGCAAAAATGGGGGAATGTTTATGTCTACGATATAATTACATAAATATGTCTAAAATAAGAATTTGACTTCAGTCCATTGAACTTCCTTGAGTTGCAAGTCATGGGTCTCAAATTTCAAGGGGCTTTTAGACTGAACTTTCCATGTTTAGATACCCACTGTGATTTTCTTTTCGTCCAGATCGTGTGTTTCGTGGTGATTGTGCTACAAGGCAAGTGTACGATGAAGGAGCCAAGGAAGTTGCTCTATCAGTTGTAAGTGGTATTAACTGTAAGTATGATACTAACCTCTCTGAGTTTCTTTTACTACCAATAAGTGAAGAACTTCTAACTTGCTTTTGGTTCCAGCAAGTATTTTTGCATACGGACAAACAAGCAGTGGAAAGACATACACCATGATGGGAATCACCGAGTATGCAGTAGCAGATATATTTGATTACATAAATAAGGTAATAATAGTTTCTAATCTAGTCTGTTTTTTTTTTGTTCTTTCTTTCCTCACTTCAAAAAGGAAAATTTTGATGTTGGAATTCTTAGAAAAATGTTATTTTCTCAGCATGAAGAAAGAGCATTCGTTTTGAAGTTCTCATCTATTGAAATATATAATGAAGCGATCAGGGATCTTCTTAGCACAGATAATACTTCACTCAGACTGCTGGATGATGCAGAGGTACCTTTTTACCCTTTTGGTTCTGGAAAACGAGTTGAGATGACACTCTAATGAGTAAAATTTCCTTCAGAAGGGGACTATAGTGGAAAAAGTCACAGTGGAAACACTCAAGGATTGGAGCCACCTCCAAGAACTCCTCTCTATCTGTGAAGGTAAAGCATTAAGATTCTGCTGTTGGTGGAAAGTGTCGTGTTTCTACTTAATGTGTTATAATGTTTCAGCTCAAAGACGTATAGGGGAGACCTCTCTGAATGAGAAAAGCTCCAGATCTCATCAAATTATGAGATTGGTGAGATCCTCCCCCTCTCCTCTTCCTCCTCTTTTCTTCTTTATTGGGGCCTTTATATTAATTCAATGTGTCCTTACCCTTTGAAACAAAAAATTCTTGCAGACGATTGAAAGCTCTGCCCGTGAATTTTTAGGCAAAGAAAATTCAACCACTCTTTCTGCAACTGTGGTATGTATCAACTTTTTCTTTCCTTCCTATGGTATGAGTTGTAAAGTAGGTGAAAAACATTGCATTTATCAATTGTAGATGAGAGTAATAACCTCATTATGTGCAGAATTTTGTTGATTTGGCCGGAAGTGAACGCGCATCTCAAGCAAACTCATCTGGTGCCAGATTAAAAGAAGGATGCCACATAAATCGCAGTTTACTGACTCTGGGAACTGTTATTCGTAAGCTAAGGTTGGTATTATAACTTGTTGAACTTCACTTGGTTCTTGCACCAATGTAAGTGTTGGAATAAGCTATGAATCGATTGATTAACTAGTTCACTTGCATTTATATATTTGGTTAAGTGTCCACCTAGCTGTGACCTTGCTTATGAACACCATCTCAAACTACTAACTCTGTTTGATTACATTTTAAGATTCTGTAATAATTTTCTCAAGGACTCCAATCATCAAAGCATCATCAAACTACAAGCAAAAGTCCTATAAGAATACAATCTAGATTCATCTAAATAGGTGGCTATATCTGCTACAGTAAGAACAATGTTCAAGACAAACTGTTGTCTTTTGGTTCACCTAATTTCCTCTAGCTTGGTGGATCATTCGGATACTTGTTATTTTGATAGTTACAATATTTCTCATTTGGTTCTGTGATGCGAGTAGTAAGGGGAGACATGGACACATCAATTACAGAGATTCAAAGCTGACAAGGCTATTGCAGCCGGCTTTGGGTGGTAATGCTAGAACTGCCATCGTATGCACCTTGAGCCCTGCACGTAGCCATGTAGAGCAAACAAGAAACACTTTGTTGTTTGCTTGCTGTGCAAAAGAAGTGACAACAAAGGCACAAGTCAATGTAGTCATGTCTGATAAGACACTGGTTAAGCAGTTGCAAAAAGAATTAGCTAGATTGGAAAGTGAGTTGAGAAGTCCTGCTCCTGCTCCTGCATCTTCAACTTGTGATTATGCAGCATTGCTTAGGAAGAAAGATCTTCAAATACAGAAGGTAATGTCTTACTTTCTACACTCTAGATGCAACTGTTTTACCCATGTTGCTATGAACATCTATGTCGATACAAACTGATCCTTCACATTGGCTTTATGTTTTGTCTGTTTTCTTTCCCATTGAGCTTGTTCCATGATCATGTAGATGGAGAAAGAGATTAAGGAGTTGACCAAGCAACGGGATCTTGCTGAATCCCGGGTTGAGGATTTGTTGGGAATGGTTGGACATGAACAAAGTCCGAGAAAGAGGGTGTGCAAATTCACTGAACTAAATGCTTTGTGGTATACATGTTTTAAATTCCTCTGAAACACTAACTATTGATTTGTGTTCTTCAATAATAGCCTCAGATCTCTCGCCATACTTCTTGGCAAGCAGGGGATACATGGGAAGATGCATGCTCATTATCAGAATCATCATGTATGATTGATCCTCACTATCCCATTGGTGATGTCCGAAGGTTAAACACATTGCATTATGATGGAGATAGTGGGAGCAACATTGAGGAACCATACCAACTTGCAAACAACTCGGAACACCATTCCATTTCCGATGGTTCTTCGTCAGTGCTATCAATTGGGAAGAATGTTATTGGAGCCAGCTCATGTCAGAGTCTGGAAGATGCTGCCACGGGAACTGCAGAAGATGTCGATGAGTACTGCAAGGAAGTTCAATGTATTGAAACAGAAGAGTTGAGTGGGAACTTGTATGAACACCATTCTACACATGATTATGATGGATCATTAGCTTTGACTTTGCTGGGAGATGGAAATGTAGCAAGCCAGGGATTACCTATTCCAGCTAATGGAGATGGGGAACCAAGTCACCTGCAAAATGGTTTTATGTATGACATAGTGGAAGAGAGGCTAAACCATGTTCAGAGGACAATTAATGATCTTGTTAGTGATCCTGATGATCAATTTCCACAAAGTTCGACAGCTGACTCATCAAGTTTCATAAGAATTAATTCACGAAGGACCTGGAGTCGGAAAGAGAATTCCGTGAATGGCTCGCCTGTATGGCTTGAGAAGCTAGATCAAAATGAGAGCACCCCACCTAATGAGTTAGAGAAACAGTTTACTGGAAGACCAGAAGGTCTCCACAAAATGTTTCCTGCACTAAATTATGATGCTGATGCTGGTAAATTATCAAGAAATGGTTCGAGATCATCTTTTGAATCGGCATCTACAGATGACATGAGATCACAGAGCATCCAAGCATCTGTAGATGAAGATATACCTAGCATTAGTACTTTTGTAGCAGGATTGAAGGAGATGGCGCAGAAAGAGTATGGAAAACAACTTGTTGATTCTCAGGTTAGAATCCTTCCCTTTGATGTCCGTTTCCAGAAGTTGGGTTAGTTTTGATCTGCTAGCTACTTTCACATTTGATACCATTCGTTTTCTGCATCACAGGTTCAGGGTACACAAGCACTGACTGATAGATCAGAAAAGAGTGTGCAAGATATAGGATTGGATCCCATGGATGAAGCAACAGAAACCTCTCATGATTGGCCCCTGGAATTCGAGCAGCAGCAGAGAGCAATACTTGAACTTTGGCAAACTTGCAATGTTTCACTGATCCACAGAACTTATTTTTTCCTGCTCTTTAAAGGTGACCCTTCAGATTCCATATACATGGAAGTGGAGCTCAGGCAATTGTCTTTCCTGAAGGAAACATTTTCTCAAGGAAGTCAGGCTGTAAGAGGCTATCGAACACTCACTTTAGCTTCAAGGTTCCATGTATCTCTTTCTCTCTTTCTCTTTCCCTCATCTCCATGGAAGTACCAACAATGTTGCTATAGAGTTATTTGTTCATCTTTAACATGTAAAACTGATATAACAGTTCCTGGTAAGGATTAAAACTGAGTTGTCTCCATAAATTTTCCTTTGCCTGGTACTTCCCAACTATCATTGTTAGTAATTCTCGTCTTACCTGAATTCTGTTACCTGGGAAACAGCATCAAGTCCCTTCACAGAGAGAGAGCTATGTTGAGCAAGCTGATGAGGAAAAGGCTATCAGAAGAAGAGAGGAAGAGGTTGTACCAAAAATGGGGAATTGGGGTCAACTCAAAGCGTAGAAAGCAACAGTTAACCAGTCGATTATGGAGTAACCACAAGGATATTGATCACATCAGAGAGAGTGCTAGTGTAGTTGCAAAGTTGTTGAGATTTGTTGAACAGGGACAAGCTCTCAAGGAGATGTTTGGTCTTAGCTTCACTCCCTCAAACTCCAAGCCTAAGTCCCTGGATTGGTCTCTCAGCAAGTCCTCTCTTATATAGGCCAGAGGCATATCATATGTTATATGTATTTCTCACAAATATATGCAACCTAGAGAGGTGGTGCCATGCCTGAAAAAACATTCGGACCCGAATCCGAGTTTAGGTATTCGAACCCGAATTCGATTCGATCGAACTGAATTTTAATTTTAAGTACATAAAATAGGCCATAGAGAAATTGTATACAGTTTTTGGGATTATTGTACATGTACTGAAGTGGAAGTATTGGACTGTGTTTTTTTTCTTTTTAAAAAAATTGGAAATTATTTTCCGAACTCTATTTTATAATTATAATCTGAATTTTTAAAAGTGACAATTAAATACTCGAATTTTTAATTTTTTTAAACATGACAAGTTATGTCAAATGTAATTTAGACACGAATTTATTTAAATAATTAATTAATATTAAAAAAACAAAAAATCCTAGCCCAACAGAAATTAGAAATTTGGTATTCTGCACTAAAAAATCCTTTATTTTTTGATATTTTTAAGAATTAATTTTTCTCGAGTTGTGTAGAGAGATTATAAATATTAATTAACTTTATTTTATAATTTAGAATTTAATTTGTGAGTGATTTATTTAAAATATGGGTGATTTATTTGAAATATAATAATATTATTATATACACTCATTTATTTAATTAATACTCAAAAATAAAGATTATGAATTCACAATATAAAAGAATCAATTATTCAAATAATAAAATTGATTAATAAAGTGAACATATAAATAAGACTTAAAAGACATTTTATGTGTTTTGATGGGATTTATATACAATTATTAAATAAAAAATAAATTCAAAAAGTTTAAATATATTATTATTTGATCTAAAATTTGATAAAATAAATTTAGAAAAATCTTTTAATCAAATCATAAGCCCATGGCTATATCAGAAAATAACTTCTATATTAATTCAAAATTAATGGATTAATTTTTATTTGAATGAATTTTGAATTGAGTTTTAAAAAATAAGATTATTTTAATTTAATTTTAAAAATAATTTAATTTTAATTTATAAAATTGAGAAATTTATGAATAAAGTGATATTATATTAAAATTTAAATTAAAAAAGGTCGTTTTGAGACAATTTGAGCTTGTTTCGGAAGTCGAATGGCCGCCCTGCTATAATTTCAAACGACGCCGTATCAATCAGCATGGTCCTTTGACGACAGCGTTTTGTGCAGAACCACATTCAAAGACTAACTCCTATTGTAGTCTCGTCGGAGAAAGAAGACGAAGAGAGAGAGAGATGAGCGTGACATCGACAGTTGGTGGTTACTTAGCTCGGAGAGCGGCGAAGAAGGAGAGGGTTAGGATCCTATACAGGCGCGCTCTTAAAGATGCTCTTAACTGGGCCGTACATCGTCATATCTTCTACGAAGATGTACTAATCACTCTCTGTTTCTGATTTCAATTCATTTTCTTTCTCTAACCTTAAACAAAAACCCTAATTGCATTGTTTTTATGTTTGATTCTCCTCTTCCTGTCTATCCAGGCTTGTAATCTCCGCGAAAAATTTGAAGCCAATAAACATGTGGTATGGATGCATATGAAATGAATTAAAGATTCAATTTTTGTACCTTGTTTTGCGTTGATTCGTGTGTGTGAGGTTATGTTTCAGGAAGATTTGGACACAATCGACAGGATGATAGCTGATGGTGAGGCTCAGCACGAAAAATGGCGCCATCCCGATCCTTATATTGGTAAATTTCTCACAAACACACTAAATTTGTTTACTTGCCTTGGGAGATCCATGATGGATGATTCAGTTCGCAATAAATTCCAAAGCTCAGTGATCTCGTAATTTTTTATGCAGTTCCTTGGGCTCCAGGAGGCTCCAAGTTTACCAGGAACCCAACTCCACCTTCTGGGGTAAATTCAATCCAAACCCATTCGTTGTTTCGTATTGTTATCTGGGATGTCAAATGCATTACATGATTTGCATGAAAACACTGGACTGTTTTGCTTGCAGTCATGGTTAGATTAGAATGTGGTTCAAAATAATTTAGTATCAACATGTGCTAGAACAAATTTCATTTCATAATTTATGTTTTCTTATTTAATTAGTCTTAGTAAGGTTTTCCTAACTTTTTGAGTACGGTATTACTTGATTGTCATATTATCAATAGGAAATATTGTAGCACTTAATTTTTCCTATTTTGTGTAAGGTTTCTAGTAAGACTACTATAAATAAGGTCTTTGTAGGAGAAACACAGCAGCATTTATATTTCGGTTTATTATTAAGGAGGTTTTTGTCATAAACCCTAATTGTTTCAACAACAATCTACCCTAATTCTAGCCTACTTTGTTGAATTTGTTGCTCTAACTCCTTTTCCCTGCATTATAACATTTGCCTTACTTGGTAGACGTATGAATGCGGACTGTGGAGCATGAACTTGGCAATTAACTAAAGATAGAGAAAATAATTTTGTTGATGACTAAATGAATCTGAAACCTAATGCCGGTAGCTCTTGTTGGTTATTTGTCCTGTTGATTTGATCTTCTTCTTCTTCTTCTTCCTCCCATCTCAACTCCATTTATGTGCGTGCAGATTGACATAGTCTATGATTATGGTCGGGAAGATAACGCGTAATGCCCGAGTTTGTGCGGTAAATAAAGGTTAGTCTTATGATCCATTTTTTCAATTGTGCTACTGGCATCCATCTGTTTACAAGCGTAGATATGAGCTTGTTCCATGAGTGCTTTATCTCTTGGTCAAAATATTTATTGCAAGTTATCAAATTGCTACTGGAACATAGTGGCTTAAGCCAAAGAGAGATCATTGGTTTTAACTGGGAATTTGATTGTGGCATTTATAGAATTTGTATGTTTCATTCTCAGGACATTTTGATAGATGTCAATCTTTCTTCCTCCTCAACTTAGGAGGTCCGTTCTGAGAATTGTCACCGTATTCCTAGAAATTGTTTTTATCTGGCAATTGTTTGTTATCGAGGAATATAAGAGTTGGAGTTGGTCTATCTGAGTCTTTAGTTTTCCCTAGACTTTGAATTGCTTTGTTGCCTTCTGAAACTGCAATTTTGTCACTCGTGCAGATTGAGTTGTCCAATGGCTGATACACAACATAGTGATCAATGGCTTCAATGCCTCTTTGTGCTGTTAAGTGAAGGGCCAATGGTAACATTGTGAGACATTTAGGTGTTTTGGCTTCTATGTGTTTTGTTTCGTTAAAGAAACTTAATCTCAAGAATTGATTAATGTGCTGAGAAATGGAACAAGTCCTCTTTAATCATCAATAAAAGCAATCGGACTTATCTCCAGGAATTATATGGGTACTTAAAGATCGGTAGATCTGCTCTTAACAAGACACTTTGGGCTCGTTTGGTATTAGACTCTGGATAGTAGTAAATAGTACAAGTGAGCTGTTTGGTATGACCTGACTCTTTAATACGAGTTTGACTTTTAATACTCTCCTTACTTTAGTAACTAATACAACTCAAACTCACTGGATTAAATAATACTCGTTTAATT
>JANIMX020000536.1:6351965-6363666 GCA_024582655.2 Erythroxylum kunthianum
TTTAGTAACTTATTGAATCAGGAGCTGTCTGGGGCTTGAACAGCTATCAGGAGCTGTTTGATGTCCTTTACCAAACAGCTGGTAGTTGAATCAAGAATTGTTTGGGGCTATCAGTTCCTCCCAAACGCTAAAACAAGCAGGCTTTAAGAGTTTCAAATGATCACTTTGGATGAAACTTGTAAACCAAGGTAAGAATAAGAATAATAATAATTATTATAATGTGATATTTTAGTCTTATATAATCAAATTCAAAGAAATAATTCATGTAATTATTCTTAATGGCCTATTTTTCTTTTCTTATTTTCTAATTTTGTTCTCACAGCATGAGATTAATATGCTAATCCCTATTTAGACTAAATTTTTTTACAACAAACTCAGTTTTGTTTTTGCTTTACGAGGGTCGGTGAGAGATATACATAACATTCCTCTTGTATTTTTTTTTACAAAGAAACTGTTTCCGTGACTTGAACATGTAACTTTATACCTTATAGTCTAATCCCTATTTAGACTAGATTTTGGAATATTATCTTGGAATTTATTTAGATAAAAAGAGCATTAGAGTTGGAGGAATTTAAAATTTGGTTAAGGATTTGCAATATGAGGGCAATATTAGATGTTTCTTATTTGAGATTTTAAAAATATTTGTTGACATACAAATGAGCCTTTTGTATTAAATTTATTTATAAAAGCTCACGTTGTTCAAATATTTTATAATACTCATTAAGTATTGTTTGATAAAATATAATTAAATAATATCATATACTTTAAACTCAACAAAACATATGTATAAATAAAAATAGATTCCAAAACTACCTATAAACATATAAAAAATTATCTATTAATCTCAATTATATATTTTTCATGTAATGAAAATATATAATTAAATATCTTTTAATAAATATGGGCCTTTTCTTTTAAAATCAATTAACAATTTAAAAAGATCGAAGAGAGATTGAGACTCACGAAAGAGCAAGAGCGTGAGTAAAAAAAAAAAGAGAATGAGGAATAAAAGCCGTAAATTATGCAAATATTTTAAGAATCCATATATATAATTTAAAAAAATTAATGAAGGCAAAAAAAATCTAAAAATTATATATTAAAATTGTAATATTAGAGTTTATTTAAAATTTTATGAAATATTAAAATAAAAATTATATCTTTAATTTAAATAAATTATTTTTAAAATTACACTAATATTTAATAGGCACAAATTAATTATTTATGATATTAGATAAATTAAACAGATGACTAATATATTAGAAATTATTAAATGATTAAGTTTAAAGACGAGTCTTGAATCAATTTATAAAGTAAAATTTTTATGACTAAAAGGTCACGGGTTCGAGTCATAAAAATAGTCTATTTAAAAAAATATAAAGCAAAAGCTGCATATAATTAATGTCCCTCATCCGATAACGGAGAAATTGAGTTTGTTGTGTAGTATTATTAAATATTTAATTGTATGAAAAATTAGAACATTATTATTATTAAAATATTATATTATATTATAAATATCAATAAAATTAATTAACTTTTTTTTACGATTCTTACTTTTGTCACATGCATATATATATATATATATTATATAAACATAGACTTAAGCCTGAATAAGTTGCGGGAACAAAGGGCGAGACACCCGAATGAGGTCGGAATGAAATTGAAATGAAAGCGAAATGCAAATTCAAATGCCATTTTCTTATTTAATATCATGCGTCCATCACCACCGTCGTGAAATCCGTGTCCTCGTAGGAATAGGAAAGACACACAGAAGAGACTTAAGAGGGAGAGATTACAGTTAGTGAGAGAGAGAGACGCATAGTTGGTGTTCTTACACGTTAATACACTAAGCATTTGGACTTGGGGAAGTAAAGAGGATGTTTGTTTGGTCTTGATGGGTACTTCTGCTTCAGCTTCATCTTGCCATTTCCGTCTCAGATTGGTAAAGTTAAAAGTGGGGTGAGGAGGGATTGAAGTGAAGTATCAAATGCGAAGGTGGTTTAGAGGACGACCATTGGTTTGAAATTACCGGTATGGTTAAAGCAAAATGTTATCTTTGGTTTTTCAATGGTGAAAGATGCTTGCTTTTCTTCGTTTATATTCATTTATGCTCATTTCTTTTTGATGGGTGTGTTTGCTAGTTGAAGATTATTGGTGGGTTTTTTGTTTAATCTGATTTGTTGATTGGATTTTGGTGAAAGGTGAGGTGGGTTGAGCTTGAATTGGGGTTTATAGTTGTGGAATGGGTGATACTGAAGAAGCTAATGGTGAAGTTATGCAAAGGATTCAGTCGTCGTTCGGTACTACGCAGTCATCGTCTGGCATTCCAAAGCAGCCATTTTCATTGATGAGTCAACTTGATATCCCACAGTTGAGTCAAGCTCAAATGGGCGCTAGACATTTTGGTCAGAATTTTGGTGCTGAAACAGGGAAAAGAACAGGGATACCACCGTCACACCCTAACCAGATCCCACCCATTTCGCCGTATTCTCAGATCCCGGTGTCTAGGTCGGTGAATCAACCAATGGGTTCACAGAATTTCTGTCCGGGACCGACTCATTCGCGATCTTTGTCACAACCATCAGCTTTCTTCTCTCTTGACTCGTTGCCACCTTTAAGCCCTGCAACTTTCAGGGACTCTTCTTCTTCTACTGCCTCGGAGTCCATGTCCATGGATGTGTCTATGGAGGATAGAGACGCAAGTTCTCACTCAATGTTGCCACCTTCGCCTTATGTTAGATGCAATACTATGAGGTTTGGTGAGGGTTTACCTCCTCGTAAAGCTCATAGAAGGTCTAGTAGTGATATTCCTTTTGGGTTTACTAATGTGATGCAGTCTTCGCCGCCTCTTATTCCTTTGAGGAGTCCAGGTGGTGGCTTGGAGCGATCGGTAACTGGCAGAGAGACTTCTGGTGTGGCTAAGCAGCCAGCTCAGTTGGTAAAGAGGGAATTAGATAGAGGTGTTGATAGTAGTGCGGAGGGGATGGGTGAGAGGAGATCTGAAGGAGAAGTTGTGGACGATTTTATTTCGACATATATGAATTTGGACAACATTGATGCATTGAATTCGTCGGGAACTGATGATAAGAACGGTAACGAGAACCGTGAGGATTTGGATAGTAGAGCTAGTGGAACGAAGACGAATGGAGGTGGTAGCAGTGATAATGAAGCTGAAAGCAGTGTGAATGAAAGTGGAAGTAGCATGCCAAGAGGTGGATCAAGTTCTTCCATGGAGAAGAGGGAAGGGATCAAAAGGACTGCCGGTGGAGATATCGCACCAACCACCAGACACTTCAGAAGTGTTTCCATGGATAGTTTCATGGGCAAGCTCAATTTTGGAGATGAGTCGCCAAAGCTTCCACCTTCTCCGGGTACTCATCCTGGTCAACTGTCACCCAGCAATTCCATTGATGGGAATACCTTTAACTTAGAGTTTGGAAATGGAGAATTTACTGGTCCTGAGCTGAAGAAAATTATGGCAAATGAGAAACTGGCTGAGATTGCTTTAACTGACCCAAAACGTGCAAAGAGGTAAAATTTCCTGTCCCTATTGATTTAATATAGTTTTTACAATGAATATTATATGGCCTTACATCTACATTTCTTTTTCCTTATTTTATTGCTCATTTAGGATTCTGGCAAATCGTCAATCAGCTGCACGATCCAAAGAAAGGAAAATGAGATACATTTCAGAGTTGGAGCACAAAGTTCAGACCCTGCAGACCGAGGCCACGACATTATCTGCACAGCTTACACTTCTGCAGGTGTCAACTTAGGTTTCTGAACTTTTTTCAGTAAACATATTGCGTTTAGTTCTTTTCTAACTTATTAGGCGCTTTCTATCATGTTATGCGCAGAGAGATTCTGTTGGTCTTACAAATCAGAATAACGAATTGAAATTTCGCCTCCAAGCCATGGAGCAACAGGCTCAGCTCCGAGATGGTATATCTGCAATTCCTTCCATTTAATTATCCTTTTAATAGATCATTCATTGCAATTGGCTGGGATCTCATATATGCAATGGCTGAAACCAATCATCACCTGGTGCCTAAATCTTTACCTACTTTGATATCACGTCAAGACTATCAAAGCAGTCAAGATTATGTCCCGGATTCATTGCACTTGATTATCACTTCAAGATATATTCTTCTTTGTGCACAATTAGGCATTGTTTCCATATGTGTATATCAGTCCTCAATTTAGTTTCTTTGTCTGCTCCATAAAGACAATTTCTCATGCTAAATAATTATTTACGTATCAGCCAAAAGTTTCCAGCAATGGAAGCGACAATACTTAGATCTTCCAGTTATTACTTTATTATCCTAAAATGTTATTGCTTCAGATGATCACTTGCTTCAAGATTGTGAGCTACTGAAAATTATCTGGATGCCATAATTAACATACTTGATCAAGAGAGTTCAATATCTAACACATTTTTCGAGTCAGTTGATCTGAAAGCTTTTTTGTATAACAACCTCCGTTATTTTTCCCATAACTGAATCACTCACTCACTCGATGATGATACGTCTTTGAACATTCCTTGCCGGAAGATGACATATGTTGATTCATTAGAGTTCTATTGTAGTTGCATTATTGCTGTGTTCCTGGAGAGTAGATTGTAGGAAATGGTGGAATGGGGAATTAAACTTGTATTGTCATGCATTTCTGTTTCTGCCTTCACCAAGCTTACTTGGTTGTTCCATCTGTGATCGTGTTTGAATTTTGACAGCTCTAAACGAGGCATTAACAGCGGAGGTTAGACGATTGAAGCTTGCTACCGCAGAGCTCGGTGGGGATTCTGACCCAACTAAGGGTATGGTTCAGCAACTCTCCATCAACCCTCCTCAGATGTTCCAGCTACAGCAGCCACAATCTTCTCAACTCAACATGCAGCAATTGCAGCAACAGCAGCAGAACATGCATCAATTGCAACAGCAGCAGCAGCAAAATGGCACTGGAAACTCGAAACCGGAGTCGAATCAATAGCCTGGGAAAAAAATGCCATGGCTATTGTTCCCTCTAAATCATGTTTAGCATATTCTAAAGATTCGTATTTGTCTACAATGCATTCATTCATGTGTTTTCAAGTGTCCAACAACCTGGAACTTCCTTTAAAGTGATAACAGACATAAACCTATATGTAAGTAAGCTATATTTGTTTTGGTAGATAATTTAATACATAATCAGAACAATTTGTTAGGACATCATGTTTCCTGAAGACCTTATGGTTCAAACTGATTCTGTCTCTTTCTTCTTTAAATTTCAGCTAGAAACATATAATGTCTGTCCTCTAATGTGGGTTAATCGTATCAAAACGACGTTGTCTTGGACAACAGGACTACGGGCTACCGGTCCGGTTCGGCTCGTTAACATTCCTACATTTAAGCTTGTTGCTTGAAATGCAGCAATTGTATTAATCCTCTTGAGGCCTTTTTGATTGGTTGGACAGATGGTTATATCAGTGAAAGAACTTAAGTATCTGATTATTAAATTTTAGTCATTAATTAAAAACTTTAAAATATCAAAATATAAAAAATGTCAAAATTTTTTGATGATGGATTAACAGAAATAGGAAAACTTGAAGAGTGAGGAATACCGTAAGAATCAGAACAACCAGATCTCTGAGAGCTGTTTCTGGATCCCGGATCCCTCTCTTTCTATCTCTGAGATGCTTGATTTTTCAAAACTCCATGGACATGCAGAAGAGAAATGTGCGAGTAGGGGTGGACGAAGCGGAAGCGAGAATGTCGGCTTGAGTAACGCAAACATTGGTGAGAATCCAATGCCCCGAAAATCTAATGGTTCCTTTGCAAAGTTCGTCCACGGAGGGTGAGTCAGGGCCTAAGATCAGGCCGAAAGGCGTAGAAAGCGACACCGATAGCGCGGTGAATCAACCGGGAGCAAGGGCGGCGCGACGATGAAGTGAAGCAAGACGAGGTCAAATAGAAAGCTTCGAACTTTCGTGGAGACCAACAAATCTCTTCCACTAACTTTCGATTCAATTTTTAATTTTTTGATTCGACTTATTTTGATAATTTATTTTATTAAAAATCGATTCGGTCAATTTTTATAAACTAATTAATTTTTATTTAATAGTCACTCTTTTTAGTGAAATTTTAAGTTAAAGATAGTCTTTTTCAATCTTATTTTAAATTCTTCAATTTTATTCAATTTTATGATAATATTGAACCTTTTAAATCTTAAATTTATTGTCTTACTAGTTTAGCTTCCGGTTCGGTTTTTAAAACATTTCCTTTTAGTGTCCAGTCCTGTATATAAAGTTTGGGAGGAAAAAAAATAGAGTAAGTTCATAGATTGTCATCTACTGTAAGTAATTAGGGAAAGAAAATGATAAAAAAGAAGAGTGCTTCTTAAATTAACTCCTCCAAATAAAAACAAAGACAAAAAACAAAATGCTATAACAAGTTACAAGACAGCTCAGTTCTAGATTTTTGGAAACTTATCTTTTATCTCTTAGAAAAGGCCTATATATCACTCACTGGAAACACACAAGAGTGTATAATGTGTTTGTTAGATTACTGAATATGTTGATGAGAAGAAACTGATCCATTGTAGGCTATAGACCAACTTTTTATACCTTATGAATTTGCGGTTCTTGAACTTTTTCGGTTTGAGGACCTTGAACCCATCCTCCATCAATGGAATCAATGCTTCCATAAAGACCATCATCCAGAAAATCACCAACCCTTTTCACCTTTTGTTCAGTAGGCTTAATTGGATAATTTCCAGAGAAGCAGGCATAGCAGAAACTATCAGAATCTTTCCCTAATAAGTTTTTCAAGCTATCAATAGGTAGAAAGGCAAGAGAATCACAACCAATGAAGTGTCTAATCTCTTCAACACTCATTCTGTTAGATATCAGTTCCTCAGAACTAGGAGTATCTACCCCATAATAACAAGAAGCAATCATTGGTGGACTAGCAATTCTCATGTGAACCTCTTTGGCACCAACCTCCTTAAGCAACCTAACAATTTTGGAAGAGGTAGTTCCTCTTACAATAGAATCATCAACAACCACTATTCTCTTCCCTTTCAGTACGGCTTTGACTGGTGAGAGCTTAAGCTTCACACCGAAATCCCTGATCTTTTGTGAAGGCTCGATAAAAGTTCTCCCTACATAATGTGACCTTATCAACCCTTGTTGAAATGGAACTCCTGCTTTAGCAGCATAACCAAGTGCAGCCACCACCCCAGAATCTGGTACAGCAATTACTACATCACATTCAACAGGAGCCACAGTGGCAAGTATTTCGCCAAAAATGCTCCTGGACTCGTAAACTGAACGGCCAAACACAACCGAATTGGGTTGAGCAAAGTAAATATGCTCGAATATGCACTGTTTTGGTTGAGGATGAGGGATCAAGCAAAGTGACTGAATCCCATCTTTATCAACCACAAGAACCTCTCCAGGACTAACCTCTCTCTCATATTCAGCATCAATCAAATCCAGAGCACAAGTCTCAGATGCGAACACAATAGCTCCATTACTTCTCCTCTTACCCATAACCAAAGGCCTAAACCCAAAAGGATCTCTTACTGCAACCAACTTGTCCTCTGTCACAAACACCATAGAATATGCACCTTGAAGCTTTTCACATGCCTCAACAATTCTCAAAAAGAAAGGCCTGGCCTTTGATATAGCTATCAAATGTAAAACAACCTCAGTATCAGAACTAGTGTTAAAAATTGAGCCACTATCCTCAAGCATAACCCTCAACTTCCTATAATTTACTAAATTTCCATTATGAGCAACCCCAACAGATCCAAACCGGTAGCCAGCAACAAAAGGTTGCACATTCTTAAGCATTGAAGCCCCTGCTGTGGAATATCTAACATGACCAATAGCCAAATCACCTGGTAATTTATCGAGCTTAGACTCATTAAACACTTCAGAAACTAACCCAACACCAGTAATAGATTGATGAACCTTGTTGTTGACAGTAACAATGCCAGCTCCTTCTTGGCCTCGATGTTGCAAAGCATGAAGGGCTAAATAGCAAAGACGAGAGGCTTCAGGGTCACCATATATACCCACAACACCACACTCTTCACGGGGCTTATCGTCATCATCAAAATAAGAACTTAAAGAATGGTCATCTGGGTGTTGTTCAATTGCAGAGAGATGACCAGCTATAGGATTTTTTGAAGAGAAAGGGACCTGAGCTTTCTGGGTATGATAAAGATCGTGTCTTTGACTGAAACCAGAGGGTTTATGCAGGGTTTTTGGGAGAAGAAAGAGTGGACCTTTATGGGGTCTCTGTGCACTTGAATTTAAAGAAAATGAAGGTTTAGAGAGTGGAGAAAGATTGGAGCTTGTGACGGCCATCGAATTGAGTATGAGATATAGATTGAAGCTTTTTGAGGTTGGGGAAGAAGCTAAAGACAATGGAAGATAGTAAAGACTCAGAAGAAGTCTTTTTAAGAAATTAGCTTTAGGTTTTAGGAGATTCGGTCCATGTGAAAGCTATGTAATGATTGAGTTACGGTGAGGTTACATAGATTATCTCAACCCATGAATCCTATTGGTCTGTTAGCTTTTTAATCTGATCTCTCTCTAATATCAAAAATTTTAATTATTAAGCCTTAATTAATAATTTTCTAAGGCATTAATTAGTCAAAAGAACTTTCCAACTTGAGTCAACGACTCAACAATTCCTAAGACTTTAAAGTAAAAAGTTTTAAATTTGATAGAGTCATTTAATTTGATTTATTAAATTCAAAGTAATTTATTAGTTTTTTATATAATTAAGTTGTAACTACTTTATAATAACAACAATAACACAATAAATTTAATTTTCTTCGAGTCCGGTGAATAACATTAATTGTACTCAGCATTCTCTTTGTATTTTTTAACAAAGAGACTGTTTACATAATTTGAACCCGTGAACTTCTAGTCACAAAAAAAAAGAATTAGGTTATCATATTAGTGATATATGATTAGTCCATGTCTAATGTTCATACTGTATGCGTTTCGTTAATTTAAAAAAAATAAGTTTTTTTTTTAAAGAACTGCAAAATAAAAAAATTTAAAGATTAAGAGATTTTTTTAATTTAAATATTTAATAAGAATGATGTGTTTTAAAAGAGAGGGTACTATTAAGTATTAACACGTCGATACGACGTCGTTTAGTGGCAGTTCACTCTGTTACAATTACTCCCGACTGCACTGAATTAAAACGCTTGGAAGCTATATACATTATACAGAGATCATAATCGCAAAACAGTAGTATTGACTCTTGACTCTCTCTTTCTCTCACTAGAAGTTAAAATCTAGGGTTTGTGAGATTTCAATTCCCGGAAGCTCTCTTCTTGTTCGATCCCCAAGGCTAAAGCTTCCCGATGACGCTGCCTCCGGGACCGTACTCCGGCACCAGCACTCTTGCGTTGGTAATTGTTCATTTCCTCCCATTTTTTGGTTTCCTGGAAAATGCTTGAAATTTAGAGAGGCAACAGAAAAGAAGAAAGCTTATTTATGATCTCTGTGTTTCATTAGCGTAGGATTTTAATTAGTGCAATTTGGAGCAATATCTTTGAAAATCAACGTCTGGGTGTTTGATTTTTGGGTTGTTGGTGTGTTAGGTGGCTCGTGTATCGGCTTTCTCTGCGGGTCTTGTTTATGGCAACATGAAGCTTAAGTATCTCAAGGTGGGTTTGCTATATTCGTTTGACTTAACTCCGATTGTTTCATTTCCGAGTTTATCATCTGTTTATGGAATGCGTTTCTAATTCATTGCTTATTTGATTTCCCCATTGCTTTGAAGTTCCTTGTTGGATTTTAAAGTTTGTTGTTTGATAAGAAAAATTACAGGAATTTGTGTACCGAGGAATCATCCCATTTTACAATTGCTAGATTTGAATAAGCAAGAGTGAACTTAAAGTAACTATCTAACTAATAATGCTAAGGGATAACGAATTGCCGTTGTGCTGGAACATCTATAGAAGAAAAAATCTTGTCCTTCAGGATTGGCAATTTGGGTCTGGTTGATTGAGTTTCAAGAAGGTCGGCCCAGCCCGGCCCGAATCATTTTGGACAAGATGATAACATTTTGTGCAATGACTTATCAAAACATCATCATTTCGGCTCCTGGCCCGACCGTGCCTGGCTTGTTGTCATCTTTAATTGTTCTTTTCTCTGCTTGGTCTATTGTCGAATCACCTCATACTTGTTTCATATCTTGTTGAAAGTGTCTATATCTTCATTTATAAGTTGGACTTTTAAAATTAAATATATGGTGAGAGAATATCATGTTCTTGATCTGTGTATCCTTGAAAGTGATCGAAGTGCTCTGTTCATGATTTATTATCTGCAAATGATTACTTGATGATATCTCTACCATTTAAAATGCAGATGAAGGCAAAGTCTAACAGGAAAGCTGAAGCAAAGGCTCATCACTGAAAGAGATGGTTTTCATGGGAAATTTACAGTTGAGGTAGCATAGAAATAATGCATATTGATGGGTAGTACCATCTAGTAATTCTGGTGAGAAGTTTCTTGAATCATAGCCTACTGCATATTGAAGTTTTTGTCCAGTGTTGTGAGAGATTGTGTATTTTGTTGACCGACCATGTTGCAGGACGATTTTCTGGTACCGACATTGGCTAATTTTTGGAAGATTAAGTCTTCCTTTTGCTAAAATAATAGATCTTTGTTAACGCATTAATGCTGCTATCGAATTTCCATTCGCTTTCCAGTAACTTGTTGATCTGGAATGCAATCAGTTCATCAGACTGAAGTTCAGGTACTGTTTGTGAAAAGTAATGATTTCTTATTATCCATCCATGTTTACGATATCACTGGGACTTTTTTGAGGCATAGCGGATTTGAATAAAGTTGCCGAAGTTCTTGTGCAACAGTCAAAACTTATGCAGCATGTGACAGAGTCTCTGTGACAACTAGCTTTGTAGATAATCCTGTAATGATTTTGTTAGCGACTGGTCCAGGAAAAGAGAACCGGTTTGTTAAGAAAGTGATGAATTAGTGAATGAAGTGGAATAATGCCAACCCAATTAAGGAATAAAGAGAGTCCTTGAAAAGTTATCAATTAGTGAATTAAGAGGAATGATGCCATGTTTGTCAGCCCAAGAAGAACACCATACATAATCCCCAGATCTTATCTCCATATTTTGATATCAAAATATTAGATCTCCAAAGTGACGAAGCAGAGAATCCTATGTTTATAGGCTATATACAAGCATCTAGATGAATCCTTCAATCAGACATGATAGAAATCAGTGCAAGCATTTAGACAAATCCTTCAACCAATTATTGCATAAAACCAACCAAATTTGGATGTTTTAAGAGAGAACTGTACAAGAGATATCACATCTCAGTTTCAGTTAAAGCAAGACACCTCAAGGCATATGACTTGCTTCTGTCCATATTAATTTGCCCGTCTGTCCCTGCACGAAATAAAGTAAAAAACCCTTCATACAAACCAATAGCTGTTTAGAAATCAATTAGTGTGGTGGATTAACATGGGATGTAATAACAGGTCATTCAACTCGAGAGAATAACACACTATACTATTGGGATACTTGTTAATAGGGTCGGGTTCGGGCAGGCCACCCAAATGACATTATTTTTGTTATAACTAACTGACATTGTTTTTGGTAACATAAGAATATCCATCGACACAGTAGCAAGATGGTGGTCAAAATCATTCCCCAGATAAGACTTCATGTA
>JANIMX020000536.1:6396746-6407871 GCA_024582655.2 Erythroxylum kunthianum
GGCCCCAACATGAATATGTCTTCCCCACACAAGTGGCTCTCTTTGTTCTTTAGAAGAACAAGACACGGTTTCATATGAATTCCATATACGAATAATTGCATGTACCAACGTTAACAACGACGAACCCAATCACTTTCACTTTTGTATGTGTTGTGATACACATAACTCAACCAAAGTTCTTATTCATATGCATGCATGTCTTTTACTTTTTATTCTCTTTATATTATGTCTCTTGAATTGACAATAGGTTCACGTTCAAATCGATTCGAGTTGATTGAGTTTTAAGTCGTACTCGAATTTAAAGGTATCAACTCAATCTAATTGATTGATTTGGCCAAAACAATGTCGTTTAACATAATTAACTAAAATAACATTATTTCAGTCAATTACACAAAAATATATATTGTTTTTGTCAATTACAATAAAATGACGTTGTTTTGATTTCGACTCTAACTACAAAAAAAGAAGAATTGATTAACCCATACCTATTGTCATCACTAATTAGAATTAGATAAACGTATATTCATTTGTTTCAGTCAACTACGCCAAAACTTATGTTATTTTGATTTTATCTCGAGTCACAAAACAAAAATTTGACTCGATTCATTTTATTATTATCCTTAATTAGAATTAGATAAAAAACATCCTTTCTTTTACTATTGAATGTTGGTCCATTAAAACTATGATATTTATGAGAGATGACGAAGACATCGAGTCTTTTTTTAAAGAACAACCTAATAAAGATAAAGAGATAATTCATTAAGTGTAACTCTTCAATGAATAAATATTTTTCTTCAAAATTTTATTTTTTAATGAGATAGTTGTTATTATCTCATTCTTGATCATGTAATAGATTATGAGATTAATTTTATTTAGGTTTAGCAATAGATCAAACGAGCTCGACTCGATCCTATTTGAACTATCGTAAAACGATATCATTTTGTATAGTTGTCTGGATCTCAAGCCAGGTTAGGTTTGGGTAACTTGAACTCGAGTTCGACCTAAGGTCTGGTCCCAAACGCCATCCTTACTTATTAGGATATTTGAGCATGACATTTAATGCTAAATATAAACAAAAAAAAGGCAGAACAATTGGATTTGACATGTTCAAGAGATAGGCATTATGGTTAATTCTTGTTGATTACTTAAGACTGCTTAACTACTACTTAACTCCTTGTCACACTTTTTCTACTAAATCAAGCTTTGAGGTCCATAATTGATAGCTATACTAATAAAATTCTTTTTTAAAAAAATTTAAAATATGGATTACATAATTTATTATAGTAATTGTGCATAATATGATTAAGTTTGGTAAACAATGACAAATTATAATTTCTTTCAAAATTTCAAATCCCAATATGACCAATTCCCGTACCCTTTCAATCTTAACTTGAACTTAATCGAACTTACTCGAATTCATTCTGAATCAACCTAATTCAAACTTAAAATTTTATTCATAATTCGGCTTGACTCAACTTTTTTAGATTGATTCAGAATCTAATTAATTCAAATTCAAGTTCAAATTTAAATAATTTGATTAAGTTTTAGATCGAGTTCACATGTCTAAATTTTAGTTTATATTATTAAAATAGTTAATATGCATATAGAAATAATTAAGAAAATATTAGTAGATATGATAAATTCAACTCGACATGATTTGGTTCAAAGTTAATAGATCAAGTTCAAATTGGTAGGATTTTATGTCGGTTTGAGTTTAAGAACACTAACTCAACTCAAACAGTTTGAATCGATTTGAGTAAAAGATGAATAAATTGAATAATCCATTTACCAAAATATCGTTATTTTGTTAAATTATACTAAAATGTCATTATGTTAATCATGATATTATCAAACTTTGGGTTGTTTGAGCGTGATCAGGTTCAGGTCGGACAACCTATTACCATCCCTAAGTATTAAAGGTGGTTAGTGGTAGAAGATTTAGTTGACAAACTTAAAGATGACAATTGGGTTAGGGCCCAACTTGATCCCGAAATCAACAGACTAGATTTGGGATGATCGTGCCTTAGGTTGTCCGTTCAGGCCTGAAGTTAACAAACTAGGCTCGGATTGATCTGGCCTGGGGCTGCTTGACCCGACTTGAGGCTCGATTCTTATAAGCAAAACGATATCGTTTTTGAATTTTTAATTTTAAAAAAGTTTGAGTCGGATCGAGTCGAGTTCGAGTTCGATCGGGCCTCAGGCCAGGCCGGGCCCAGGCCTAACAGCAGCAGCGGTCGGGCTGGGCCCATACCCGGGGCCTAACCCATTGCCATCCCTAGGCAAGCTTCTTTCAAGAATTTAAACCTCTCCAACTCATTAGTGGGACATTGGAGACAAAGATGCAGAAGAGAATAGACATCTATCCAGCTGTAAACTATTTGCATCCATCAAAATTTCATCACCTCCAACTCAATTTTCTGATACTGATGAAAAAAGACATGACTTTGATGTTTCTCCATTATTGTGCTGGTTCTGAATCTATATCACTACAATCTGTTTCCTACACAGTTCTGGATTCCGTACAAAGAAAAGGAAAAAGGGAAGGTTACTTCTTAGTCCTTGCCTCCATAACAGATCACTGATAGATTAGCATTTAATAGGTATTGAAAAACTTGAAGAAAATTCAATATGCGGACAAAGTGTTTGATGAACGTTCAGAGAAGAATGGAATCTCCAAAAAACAAAAAAAATGCAAGATGCAGAGTCCTGTTCGTCCTTTCTGTAACCCTTTTATCTGCTAATAGCGTTGCTTTCACAGAAATTATTGGCCAATTCTTCAGAAGAATAAATGGTAATGTGAAATTTGGTAAGCTGTTGGTAGGTAGAGCCTGGAGGTTGAAGAGGCAAATGGGACATTGATGGTTGTACATGTAAGGTACGTACTCTATAACGTGGAGGCATTAATCATATCAGTACTGGATTAGTACAGATAAAAGCTACTTTGATCAGAAGTATGAAACTTCCTTTCAACCTTCCTCCTCACACACACTCTCATCCGGAATGATTGGATCAAATTGTTACAAAGATGAATTTCACAATCTATATTTGAATAATGGTCAAGTGAATCAAACAGCGGTTTTCCGAGTCCAGACAACAAAGCCCCATTTCAGAGATCAGAGTATGGTTATAATAATGAGGAGACACAGATATTTTCTTTCTCATGGAGGAAGTTTCATATTGGATTTTGTGTAGCAGAAGATGATATTCAGTTGTAGAAGAAATAATGTAGACTTGGTGGGCGTGTCAGGCTTCTTTTGTGGCTGCAAAACAAATTGGCCAACATTGCACAGGACCAGCTAACCAGAGGTAAGCTTTGCACCTCTCTTGTGGTCCTACTATAGAAAGGCCACCAAATTTCAATAGATTGCATGAATATTGTCTCAAATAGCTGATCTTTTCTTGAACCGAAAAACTCGCAATCGCTACACTTCGGACCCTTTAAGATCAAACATTCTAAATCTCATATAACTGATCATGAATGGTTTAAGTTTTCTTTATTTCAATTTAGTCCTGGGGTGTCCAAGATCCAAGACACGGAAGTTGAACAACCTTCAGTGTTTTGTTCTAATAAAAGGACAATCTTTGTAAGAACCATGATTCCAACTCGTAACTTTTGTAAGATACTGATAAAAGCTATATGAAAAGAATATAAGGTTAGATGGCTGAAACTTACTTAGTGATATCTTCTGGTGTTTGATTGCTATGCACTATCATTTTCACTTGCAACCTAATTGTTGGCTGGTCCAACAGCTCCTAACTATTACTAAAGCCGAATCCAGGAACCATCTATTTCATTCTTCCTTCATTTCTTTCCTCTTTTTTATATTTATATTTTAGAGGGTTGAAGTTGACAATTGAGAACAAAAGTTTGGTTTTTCCAGAGAAGATAGTCACCAAATAATTAAAGAACTCTGCAACTACATATCTGCATTTAATAGTTCAGAAGGGGCGGCCTTAAGTTAGAAAGAAGAGGTAAAGCATGGACCACTCATATAGAGGGATAAGATAAGATGATCAAGCATTTAATAGCATCTGATTTGTGAATATAAAAACTTGAACAACTTAACTAGTAGGGACTCACAAATAGAAATCATATGATACATGGATTATGGTTTTTTTTTCGTATTCATTATGAATAAATTACTTGACAAACCAAATGATAGATTTGGCCCAACTAGTCCATAGTGAAAAGATGCTTTATCATTGATTGAATACTAACTTAAGTAGATGCCAACATATTCTTCCTGATCTGAGAAAAGAAAGGTCAGAAATTCTGCAACTTTTAACCTTTTTCCTTGTCAATTTCCCTATTTGATCAAAAGTCTGTCTAGTTATAGATTGGTCATCATACGATCTTCAAATACTTTAATAGTTTACTAAGATGAGAAAATCTTGTCAGATTTTTAAATGTTTGATACAAATATTTTTCAGATTTTTGTCAATTTCTGTAACTATGTCAGAAATCCAGTGTCTGTCTATTAAAAGTTTCTGTTCTTTTCCCTGCCAAATTTATTGTATTGTTAGGCTGAAACCTACAGATTTTTGATATTTGGGTTGCCTGGAATAGATTATATACTGCCATTACAGATCAAGCGGACACAAAACCACTAAAATTAAGACAATACTTGACTTTTCTTCGCAGCTGACTTGAAAAAACCTACCAAAGCAGGAGCTGAAACTAACGAACCAACCGTTGAAACTGTAAGGAAATCAAGTCAATGAAATGACCCACCATAAAAGGGAAGGAAGTTTTTGCATGCTTTAGCCACTTGGAGATTCAGACATTAAACAAAAGATGGTGTAACATGGAACCTAAGGTAGCAGCAGCAGCAGTTGCTCAGTTAAAGTTAATAGTAAAATTTACCGGAGGGACTGATTACGAAAAATTGATGAAATCAGGAACGTTGGTATCTTTTACCAAATTATTACTTTTCTCATCGGAACTAAAAGAGATGGACCTGTTTTGAAGACTTTAAATGGCTGAAATTCTGTTGCTCTATGTAAAGTTGTAGTTTTTAATTCAAACCAAGATCATTAAGGGCAAGTTACTGATATTTCATTGCAGAGATTCTATTCCAACTTCCCAAGTGGTGATAAACTAATTTATTGCATTCCAGTAGCCTGAAAAGCCTGGTGATCCTGATCACGGTACTCTCTACATGCACATGGATGATGGGTAAGAGAGAGAAATTAAGTAAAATGCTTTGATTCATAATATTATATAGTTACTGCTTATTGGGTTGGTTTCAGGTTTCAACAACTAAAAACCTAACCAACTTGATCATTATTTCCATAGTTTTGTATTGACATTTCTATTTTAATGTGATTTCTGCAGCAAAATGATGACTAGGTGCTATGGAGGTGAAAGCCTAGCTGGGACTTCCTGATTGCTCCCTGAAACCTTTAAAAAAACAATTGATGATCCGTACATGGTAAAGGTTTGAAGTACCCCACATTCTCTGACAAAGGTTTGCAGTTTGAGTCTGTCACTGCACTTTCCTAAAATGTCTTCTTTGATTTGATATGACTAAACACATTACTTTTCCCATTATAGTGCAAGGTCTTTGTTGGTTTCACTTAATCTAAGCCAAAAGTAGAAGAGAGAAAAGGAGAGATAGATAGATAGAGAGATCTCCATAGCTAAAAACTTGCATCCCTTAGACTTCTCTCACAGATGTGAACAACAAACTACATCTGTAAGGAAAACGAGAACTTTATACAGATTTATCCCATGTCAATCATCACGGGTAATAGGTTAGTAATTAGACATAAAAACCTAAGATGGGTTTAGAAGATTACTAGAAAAAAGAACAAAAAATTCACTAAGATCAATAGGATCACAGTGAAGAACATGATAAAAAAAGAGAAGCTATCAATATTTGACAGTGTAGCTTCATCTTGGCCATGTTCTCCAGTTTAAAAAGATCGATCTTTGGTTTCAAGAACCCGTTCTTTTCATCTAAGCATTGATGTTAAAGATCGGAAAACAACTTCTTCACATGGGATAGTGAGGCCCATATCATGATCAAAACCAAACTCTTCCTCAGCTCGTCGAAGCAAGCATTGGAATTCAGGGTGGTTCAAGAAGGAGATTGGAACTATGTATCTGCTTCTATTCTCACCAACATAAACCGCAAAGTGACCTTTTGGGACGTCAAGAGGTAGGCCATCATCGTCATTTTTGCCTAAGCTAGAACATTTCTTCAAGATTTGCTTGAGAACTGCTGGTTGAGACAGTTTGTTTGACTTCCTGATTGCCATTTTTGATTAGTTTAGCTCCAAGTTCATATCAGGGTAAGAGTGGAGGAGAGTGAAGGTTGGTGATGTGAATGACACAGGAAGTGATGGAGTGTGGTATTTATGAAGATTGAAGAGAGTTGAGATGAGGAAGAGAAGATGGTAGTGTGGAGTGTTGAGGGGGTGTTTTGGGGTATGTGTATTTTGTGGGACAAACTCATGGTGGGAGCCAAACCTCGATGGGTTACATTTCAATGTTTGTACTCTTGATGACAAGATGACCATCTCTACTTAAATTTTCTTGTCTAAACTTTTTAATCATTAAGTTTATCAAATGATTTTGTTTAGAACATATAATTATTAGTCTTTTTGTTTTTGTTTTTATATTTTTAAAATTATAATTATATTTAATTATTATACAACTTTTTGTTATATTTTATTGATTATATATATTTTAAATTTTAAAATATAAACTAAACCTTAAAATTAAATTATTAAAAAATACTATAGAATAGCCAACTTTTGTTTTTTAAACATTTTTTTCTGTGAGCTTATCGGAAGTAACATTTCTATTATTTATGAACAAGATTACGTACTATTGGATCTTTTAAAAACTTACGTCTCAACGAAATTTTTACGGAAATGTTGTTGTTGTTATTGTTAAGTCGTGTCTTAATGTGATTGATATTTATTTTTTAAAGTGATATGATTCACATTAAAAAAACAGGTGCAAAACAAGCTTTTTGAGAAATTCCTGATTCTATAGTTCTCTCCAACCTCAAATCAGGGACCAGCAATGAGCGTACTCTTAGAGAGTACAAAAGCTGAAGAGGGTTTTGGTTTATTTGTGATTCTTGTGCTTGTGAGAGAGACTGTTCGGGATGGGGACAAACTTATGCAACCAAAATCCTTACAAGTGGTACCATCCAACCTTTCTTTTTGAGCTAACCCATGTGCATGTTTCTGCTATCTTTGCAGCTTCTTACCTTAATTTTTGTTTACAGGTAAAAGATACAGAATTCTCTTGTAATTTAAGTTGACATGACAATTAGGTTTGACTCAAATCGAAATCAATAGATCAGGACTGGTTTAATCAAGTTTTGGATTAGATTTGAGTCTGACGATCTAACTCACCTGTTCACACTGGTCATGTGTTAGGTCATGTTGACTCAAATACTTTCAAGAAATATCTATATTTTTTTTTTCTGAAATACTCCAAGATTGCACACTAGTATAAGAGTATCTATGCTCATTGGCTTTAACTCAGATTAGGATATAAAAGGAAGAAATTGCATGATATAACAACAAATGGAATGTAGTGAAACAAATGCATGTTCTGTGAAGGAGAGTGATTGAAAGAGTATATAAAATGGCAACAGGAGACTAGAATGCCCCACCATTTTGCTGTGCACCCCTTAGCCAAAGCCAAGAGATAACGACCTTGACTTTGTTGCTTTCAACGTATCCTTACAAAGCGGGGAGCCTTGTGCACTGGGTTTGCTCTTTGATGTTCCTGTAAATATAGACTCACTTGAACCAAATTCAATTTCTTCCGAATCCCTTTTAGAAGCTATCAGTATCTTTCATAACCATCCATAAGGTTTCCTGAAAGTGAAGAACTAAACCAGGCACAACCTTCCATTTCTAAAGAAGAACCTCATGAAATATTATCCTGAAGATGTCTGGTGAAACATTAAGGTGAAAAAAGAAGAAGATCTATCAGTAAATCTTTTATATATCTAACTAGAGGAACATGAATTTCCTAACAATGATCAGAACATCACCCCTTTGGGAAATTTTGGGAGATTTAAGACAAAGCGATGTCCTTTCTCGGAGTAGTAGTACCCTGAAGTGGGATAAACTGATGGTGATGCAACAGCGAATTAAAACAAAGCAAAACGAATCAAACTCACATGGGATTGTAAGGAAAAGTGTCAGGAATTTCTAACATGGCCCAGGAAACTCAGGCTGGCATTTAATTATCAATCAAACTAAACACCAATCAAATCAGGTACTGGTTATTCTACAGTAGGGACTCGATGAACAACTTGCAGAGACAGTAGAACATTAATGATAGTATCAGGATCTTGAGTAGAAAGAGCCTGGATATAGATGAATCTGATGATGTAGCTAACAGAAAACAGCAGGTTAGAGAGAATTAAGGGTAAGGTGGTACCTGGAATGTGTCAAAAAAAAGCATGAGAGTGACAAAAGAACTGAAATGATCTTGACTCCACATGCAAGAGGACCCCATAAAAAGGACCAGAAAGGTGAACCCATGTTTCTGTAATACCTTGTGATATGACCTGAAAAGGGCTCTAGGTTCCAGGGTCCAGGGTTTCAGGCTCCAAGTTTATTGCAATGAACATGAACTCCGCATCTTAATGACCTGAATTGAAGTTGCTGTGTGCATTTCAGGGACTTCTGGAGTTGGAAAAAAGAATTCTATATCTGCAAACCACACATCATAAGGGTTTGTAATACCTTATGGTATGACCTGAAAAGGGCTCCAAGGTCCAGGCTCCAGGCTCCAGGCTCCAGGTTCCAGGTTTTCAGGCTTCAAGTTTATTGCACTGAACATAAACTCTACATCTTAATGACCTGAATTGGAGTTGCTTTGTGCATTTCAGGAACTTGTGGATTTGAGAAAAGGAATGCTATATTTGCAAACCACACATCAGGATTAGGAGTATAGAACAAATTAGTGACAAGTTTAGTAATAGAAAGCTGTAAAACCACTCTGAGAACTGAAGACAAGTGCTTCTGTTGAAAGAGAAGTTGAAATCTTTAAAGAGCTGAAGCAATGGAGTTTCTCCGGTTTGGAGGACGGGCAAACAAATAAAGAGTTCGACTGAAAGGAAGCAACACAAAAAGAAAATTTGGGATCATAACAAGTAAACGTCTTTCTTGAAATGGATTGTTAATCCTGTGAGCCATCATCAGCAAGCAACTATCAAGAAAATCCATTCAAAAGTTGAAGACTAAATAGCAAATTTCCAGAAATAGTTAGAATTCTGATTGATGAAAGCACATAATATAACATCAGGTGAAATTTCAGTTACAGGTGCATTTCAATTAGTTATGTGTTTATTGAAATTTTACAGAGAATAGTAAAACAATTCAGATGAAAACTTGAGTATTATCAGCTGCTGCTAAATGATTACCCCACCAAAAAACTGTATCAATGCTCTAACATCAAGTGCTTAAGAAAGAATTGGAATCTGCAAATCCAAAACCTGTCACAGGATTGCAAAATTGAAACAGAAACAACTTATATAATCCAGATGAGAAGCAGTGATAAGGTTTGCTCCATACTAACAGAGGTGTTAAGGGAAAAAAAAAAAACTTACAGAACTTAGCATATCAAGCTCTATATCCAAATTCCAATCAATTCTACTGAAAAAGGAAGATGGCATTAGAGAAGATAGCTTACAAATTCAAGAGATTGTTGATGTTGGAAAAACCAACATCTCTTGTTAACTATGCAAAATCCATGCAGAGTGAGAATACTTCACTGACCATATAGCCTGAAACCAAAGTTTTAGAGAAGGAATTGCATGAAAAGCACGAGGCAGGCTTCAAGAAGTTATGGAAACTGATTATCCTGAGGAACTCAGAAAGTGATTGCCCTGATGCCAAATTTGATTCAGTATGGGTTTTGTGTTTTCACATTGTCACAACACATTGTATCACACTTGGAACACTTTGATTATCACCAAGCATGAGGCAGTGTTCCTGATAGTTTCTGTTTTTTTAAAAAGCTGGACTCAGTTCCTGATAGTTTTGGTTCATTCCTCAGCTAGAATTAACCATTTTGGCACTTACAAGTTAACATATCCAGAGGTTATAGGTACTGCATCTCATATAAACAAAAAGTTGTCACACTGTAAGGGATAATATCATGGGAAAATTGAGTAGTTTATCATTGATCATGTGAGTAAAGAAACAACAGCTTTACACTTCCTGTTCTGATAAAGCTATTCAGCTAAAAAAAGAGAGAATTGGAAAAAACTCCTCCCTGAAAAAACTGTACACTATTCTGTGAATGGTTTATCTGCCTTATTTTATGATCTACTCAAGCCTGAAGTGACATGGATGAAAGTGTCTTCTCTGCAGGGAATTGTCAGGCCACCCATTGGATGGTCAAAACCAAATTCCTCTTCAGCTTTTCTGAGCAAATCTTGGAAAGAAGGCTGATTCAGATAGGATACTGGAACTACAAAACGCTTCTTTTCAGTCTCCCCTACATAAACTGCTAAGAAACCTTTTGGCACTTCTGATGATCGCGAAGAAGCTTTACTTGTCGTTGATATTGATCGGCGGAGGATTTGTTTAGCAAAATTTCCAGCAGAACGAATAGCCATGATCTTTTTGCAAGCAATTTCTGTGGAAGAAGATTTGAAGAGAACAGCTTCAAGGTGGCTTGTGGTTCAAGCTGAAGTATTCAAGAGACTGTAGAAAGTAGAATATGTGGAAACTTGAGTTGTGTAGGATTTGATTATCTTGGTTGATCATATATAGATGATGTAGGTTCTGTAATATCTGAAGCAAGAGGCTAAGACTCAGCTTCTGGTCTGCCATATAGACACAAGTCATGAAGTTCCACATGGTCCTGTATTCTAACTAATTAACAAACACTGCATTCACACCTTCAACAATAAGATGCCCCACAAGTTCAAGGGCATGAAATGGGGGACCGGCAAAACTATGGAAAAGCACAGTTGGATTGGATTAGAAACATGTTATAGACAATTAGTATATGGCCTGAAAACATAGTTGCATATGGATTCTGGACATGCTTGAGACAACCAAGTAGAGTATGTGGTATGAGATGATACGATGCAATTCTGAATTATGGATTAGTTATGGTGAGTGATTAAGGTAGGTA
>JANIMX020000536.1:6411342-6425206 GCA_024582655.2 Erythroxylum kunthianum
TGGAGACAGAATGCAGAAGCCAGATAAGAGAATCCAGCTGTGGAAGTGAAACTGTTCAAGAATAGAAACTGTGAGAGAATGGAAATTGACAGGTGGGCTCAATGTTCATGTAAATGGTGGGGGCATTTAGTGTGTAAAGTAAAATTAAGTGCCTTCTTGATTAGGGACACTCTGGGACAGCCTATTCGTGGACTCCAGTGGAGACAGAATGCAGAAGCCAGATAAGAGAATCCAGCTGTGGAAGTGAAACTGTTCAAGAATAGAAACTGTGAGAGTATCAGAAAAGATCTTTACCTGTTTAATACAACACATCAAGGACACAGAGATTAATCCATTGATATTAGTGCTTTGCATGAACAAGATCATCCCTTTGCAAGTTTCATGAACTATTCAGGATTACCTTCATTGTTGAATAGGTTAAATACTTGATCACTTGCCTATACTAATCAGGATACTGGTCCAACAACAAATCCAATTCGAGTTTAAGATAATCACATGCCCGAAAATAGCTTGTTAGGAAGTTGATTTGTAGCTTTTTCCATCGACTTGCAAAAACTTTCACCTCTCCTCTCCTTTCTGATATGAAATTCTAATACTCACCACCCACGTTAGATTTCACATCTAACTTCGTTTGGAACCTAGGCTTGGCCCTTTCTGCAATATGACAGCCATAATCAACACCCTTCCACATGTTAACACATACAACATAATGTATCTATTTTGGTTCAAGTTACTGATTCATTCAATAGTTTCTCTTGTATAAATGCTCAGAAGCTGGATGTTAGTTGCAGAGTATCCAGTGAAAATGCAAACAAGAGGTTATGGTAATAACTGATAATGAGAAAAGGAAGCAAAAAATTGCACCAAATTCTTCTTCAATTAGACTGATGAACAAATTGTAAGGTAGTTACAATAAGTTGTGTTAGTAGCATATGTGTTTACAAAACTGTTTTTACTGACTAATTTTTGTGTGTTAATTTGAGCCTGAAATGATGCTAACAAAGATGTCTTCTCTGCAGGGAAGAGTAAGACCGCCCATTGGATGATCGAAACCGAATTCTTCCTCAGCCCTTCTGAGTAATTCTTGGAATGAAGGTTGGTTCAAGAATGATATTGGAACTATGAACCTCTTCTTTTGATTCTCTCCAACATAGACTGCAAAACAGCCTTTTGGAACATCAGGAGTTGCTGAAGATGATTGGTTTCCAAGCAGATTCGACCTGCGAAGAATGTGCTTGGCATTCAGAATTCTTGGAAAACGAATATCCATTATTTTACACCTCAGGAAGATGCAGAAAACTGCAGTAAACTTGAATAGAGGAGAGTTTAGTTTTGTGGATAGTGAATGTGTGTACTTGAATTGAAGTTGCAGGCTTGTGTAGTGATCCATCTGTGTATATATAGATTTTATGTGGAAAACCTTATGTGTGATTCAGAGGAAAGCAACCTCCTACTAGGATTTACTCGGAGACAAAGACAGCTTAATCATCACATGGTTCTGTCTCCTAAACTGACCATGACAGTTTTGGTAGTGAATGAGTTTGCTAGTTAGTTACCACACATTAGCCAAACTAAAATGAGTCTTCCATGTAAGAGACTAACTTTATGGATGACAATAAGGTAGGACGAGCCCAACACAGTCAGCTTGAAGCTTGATCGGGGTCGGAGAAGCCCCAAAGGCCAAAGTTTGGTTAGGTTTCAAACTAAACGAAACAGCATTGTTTTGGTCTTGGTTGACCGAGCTGTAACGCCCTAGACAGAGCCTGACCCGAGATTAAAAAAAAAACTATTTTTTCAGCCTGGAATCGGTGGGAGACTTGGTCAATTCAATCTTTTTCCGGTGACTTCGAGCCGAGCTAGGATGGGTCTAGGCCAAAATGCCAACTCTTAACTAATTTAGTATAGAAATAAATTATTATCATCATGTTAGCAGAAATCAGAACATGCAGCAGACATCAAGTATGTTATTGTTGGTAAGGATGTGAAGCCTTATTACCAGATTTCTTAAGAACTCCATTAAGATGTATGGATTTGTTCCATCATACAAACCTGACATGTTGCTTTCTTCCATCAAAATGGGATCTTGGTTAGAGCATATCCCTTGTGTTACAGGGTCTAGTTGAGGTTGGGCAAAATGTTAGTCCTATGTCTGTACTAAGTTGCAACAATCTAAACTTTATGGACATTACTGTTGAGGAAATTTTGAGAGAGAGTAAACACTACCATGGAATATAATATAATGAGAGACATCATTGATGTATAACAAGTGCTTACAACATCTGATCAAAGTTTAGAATAGACTACTTTATACTCAACAGCATGAATCCTGCAAATCTGTCTAAAGCTGGTTACTTGATAGCAACAAACAACAGTTAATTTTCCATACAAATTTGGACAATGTTCAAAGCTACCAAGGTGCTAAGTGTGTATGTTTTTTCTCAGCTTTCAGTCTATCTTTTGACAATGTTCAGTAGAAATTTTCCGTGTCGATGCTTCGTACCAATGCTGTCTCAAGGTGCCGGAACGACACCGAACAACCTAGGTGTTCCATTTCCGCCGAAATGGACAGCTTGCACATGTCACAAATTTCTAGGTACTTAGCTAATTTTCTGGACAGCTTTGTTTGTAACATTGTCTTATCAAAGCATGCCTGTCAATAGCATTTGAAGCTTGTAACTTGTAGGAATGCCAATATATGTTTGAACACTCATCTTTTGAAGAACAAGTTGAAGTCCAAGATGTAAATCCAGATACCAGAACAATCAAATGACATTTTAATCCTCTAGATGATAAAATTATGAGAAGAAAGTAGGAAAGTTTTCCTTGTGAACTGTTCCATTAAAAAACCAAATTGCCATTTGGACAGATGAAAGGAATGTTTAAGGGAGGAAGCTATCAACTAACATGGAAAAGAGATTTGGAATTCAAAAATGAAAGAATTCAGTCCTCTTGGATCTTTCGAGACATTGCGGTAACATTTGAAGAAAAGCAACAACATAAGGAAAAATCACTATTTTACATTTATGCAGATTGAAAATGAATTTACATTGAACTTTCAGTTTCTCTTGTACAAACTTGTGGTATAGGGTTAGTTTTCTCTATATTTTCATCACCTACTCAAGCTAGATGTGACAGTAATGAATATCTCTTCACTGCAAGGAATTGTCAAACCACCCATTGGATGATCAAAACCAAACTCCTCTTCAGCTCGGCTGAGTAAATCTTGAAATGCAGAGTGGTTCAAGTAGGATACTGGAACCACAAATCTTTTCTTCTCAGTTTCCCCAACATAAACTGCCAAGAAACCTTTCGGTACATCTAAGCATTTTGAAGCAGATTTACCACCTGAAAAAGATCGGCGGAGGCCTTGTTTGGAAAGAACACTAGGCAAACGAATAGCCATTGTTACTTGGTTGAATTGCTTGAAGTGAGTGAATCAATGGAAAGAATGTTAACAGGTTTCGTGGTTAAGGAAATGTATTAGTAGAGAATGCCAAGACTTGGGGTTGTGATGGTTCTGAAACTAAGCCTGTCATATATACTGAGGATAACACAAGCCAAAAGTCATCAACGGCCACAAATAGTACTTATGGGTCAGCTTGAGACAACCACAAGCGGTCATCACATGGTATTGTCTTTGAACAAGAACGAAGTAAAGGAGACAGAGAAGTCTTAGTCTACATATGGCTTTTAATGTTGAAAATCTGCATGTCCCACAAAGAAAATGTTACGCCTATAGAGGACGACAACATCAGCTTTAGATTGGACAAGGAATGATGAGAATAGATGCAGAACCAAATGGCTGTTGGATTGGTTACATTCTGCAGACAATCCATCGTTGTTCTTATATTTCATGGTAGCTTGATTAGAAACATACTTAAACAACTGGTTTTGAGGAAGAATTATGAGAATGTGACCATGAGACCTGCTTGGAAGTTGTTTTCAACTTGAATAGAATAGGTCTTATTTACTTAAAGCTGTTGGAATTTGGATCATGAGCTTCTGAAATTTCAAAGAGAAGTGAACTCTTAGTCTAGTCAGAAACTTCAACTTAATCGAACTGACATAAGATTTCTTGTTCTTATCATAGAAACCTAAAGATGGTTATATATGTATAAGGAGGCTCCTTATTAGTTGGACTTCGTAATCTGTGATAGAATCGGAGAAATACGCAGCAATAACTCCTGAACTCTGTCTTCTGACAGTGAACAGTAGCTGAAGGGTATTAGGATAAGTCGAGTATTCTCAGTTGTGCACAACAGGACTTTCCCAGATCGTTGCACCTTCTCTTGCGGGTCAGAACTTACCCGACAAAGAATTTTGATACCTTATATGAGCCAAGAACAGCAGCATTGTGACACTGATAGACAAAGCCTTGTGAAGAGCACATGAAGCGTGTGTCAATGCCACTCCCTATAGAACCCACCTGCTTTCAGAAAAACAAGTTGCAAGCAGATTTGGTGCAGTTAGAGCCAATATGTGGCTCTGTAATGATTTCTAGACATCCAAGCAGGAACACAACTCATTTTGTCCATGTTAAGAGGGAGAGATAATGCTAGCATTAAGAAAGCTTCAAACTTTTGTTTTGTAAAAGCATATCAGACATGTTAAGAACAAAGAAGTAATTATAATAGTAGGGACACTTGAATCATTTCAGGCTGGAAGCAACCTATTTTAAGCAGAAACATTGTCTGTCACATTTTATCTAGGCTTGCAAAAACTGTTTTACTGGAAGTGGTGGAGATCTCCTGAACCATGTTTTTGGTGCTCAGTTATTCTACTATTTTGAAGAAAATGAAACAGTATTATAATAAGAAATGCTTCAAATGAATAGATAAACATAGGAGAACCATGGAAAGCAGAATGCAACAATCCAATTTGTTCCTCTCATTTGGTAAACTTCATCTGATCTGACAAAAATAAAATATGTACATTGGCTATCCAGTTTCTGTGATACAAAATTGTGTCTGTGGCTAGTGTATTGGCTTTTTCTCATACTCCACTGCAGCTGGAGATAACATCAAAGAACATATCTTCTTTGCAGGGTTTTGTCAAACCACCCATCTGACGATCAAATCCAAACTCCTCTTCAGCCAAGCTCAGCAAATCCTTAAATGCAAGCTGATTCAGGTAGGATACTTGCACGAAAAATCGCTTCTTTTTATACTCACCAACATAAGCTGCTAAATAGCCTTTTGGTACATCTAAAGATGTTCTGCTAATTACTGATACTGATCAAACAATTTGATGTGCAAGAACACCATGCAAACCAAATCCCATCCTTTCCTGTTATTGCAAATAATGACTCGTTAGAGGAATTGTTTCTTGTACTCGCTATTGCTAGGATGCAAGTGTGTGAGTTGACTGTGTTCGGTATGTGGGTATATATAGATATCCTGCAGATCAACCAATGTAATGGTTACTGGGAGAATCGTTTCCTGGAGTTTGATTGGGACATAGCTCATGATGCATCACATCATATTGTCTTTGGACTTAATAAACATACATATTATTTCTATGTCATAAACCATGACCCCACAACTATTCTTAGAAGACAACAGAGGTCCAGCTGAAGATTACGAATCAAAATTAGATATTTGATGTCATTGTTGATATAGATGAATAACCAAGTGGTCCTAAATTGTGGACATTCTTGAGACAAGTCAATTAAAATACAGTCCTGAATGACTAAAATTTGTCAGACACAAGTGTATGGTTACAAACCCTCGTTGCAGATGTAAGCTTTCTAGATATTCTAATAAAACTGATGGAATTGATGCTATTTAGTAGAAAAAGAGAAATCAAGAATAGGGAATATTAAATTTTGTTCCATTATATTCTTATTTTGGTTCTATGTCAAGCTATATGGGAGCTTTAGAAACCATTAGCTTTCAGTAAATTCACTGCTATGTCAATTTAATATAAGGAGGTCTTCTTCTGGTGTTGTCAAACACATCAAGATCTTGGGAATATGCAATTCAGTTCAACCATTAAATAGCAATTGTTGCTACTTTCATTACTTGTATTGACTTGCAGTTTCTTCCATCCTACAAATCTATTACAGGCTTTTGGTATACCTGAACTTTTGTTCCTATGGATAGTGATATATTCCAATTTGATAATTGAGGATATCTCCAAAAGAACTGCAAGGAAAGGATAATAAAACTTAGAAAAAGGCATCAAATCAGTTAGATGCAGATTTGCAGGTTGAAATGAAGTGAAAACCAAGAAATGGAATGTTTATGATTTGGTCCACTAACTCTTTCCCTTCTACATTCATGATATGTAGTCAAATCCTGTTTCCTACTTGTTACAAGCATGTCCGGTGGTTGGAATGTTACCTGGAAATATCTTGTAATTGTTTCGACCATATGCTAATGGAGAGGTCATCCAAGTTCATATGTAGATGTCGATTATGCAGATGGACAAGTCATCAAGGTGCCTTAGTCTTTTCCACTATTGGCCTTCTTAATCCAGCTTGTAGGACATACTGTTTGTACTTCGGTTGAAAGACAAGAACATGTGATAATCTAACAGCCATATCTGGACTATAGGACAGAAAATAATTGTTAGCCAACCACTACACTTTTGAGGATTGCTTACAGAGCAGTTTGGCTATATATACCAGCAAGTGTAACCAAAACTTAACATACCATCTCGCCAACACATTCTATCTAGCAGCTTTCCTTGACAAACAACTCCTGTTAAGCTTTTGTTCCCTCGAGGAACAAGCTCTATAAAGCTTTTGAAACACAAAGAAGAAATCATGGGTATCCGTTTGCTGGGTGGTCTTGCTAAGCAAGTTCTCAGACGATCTGTACTGCCTGCAAAAAGAACAACTTTATCATCTCTGGAAGTTCCAAAAGGTTTCTTAGCAGTTTATGTTGGGAAGACTGAAATGAAGAGATTTGTGGTTCCAGTTTCGTACCTGAACCAGCCTAGTTTCCAAAGTTTGCTAAGTATGGCTGAAGAGGAGTTCGAATTCAATCATCCATTGGGTGGATTGACAATTCCTTGCAGAGAAGAAACTTTCATCCATGTCACCTCTAGCTTGAGTAGATCATAGGACAAAAGTATTTACCCTCTTCGGGCAATTTTGTATGGTCGAAATGACAATTGTAAACATAACTTCTACAGAAGTAAAAATTTATCACACAAATGAAATACTGTTATACCTATACTGGTCTGCAAAAATGTTTGCATGCTCCACTATGCAGAAACTGTCTCATTAAATGTGCCGTAGCCTTACCAATTGTCAGGAAAAACTGGATGTCTGACTGGAGAGGTCAGAAATTGAATCAAACTGGTTTTTCACTTTCTTCTATACGGCGCCAATAGTTTTTTGTGTTGCAATATTCAGCAGGCAAGTGATCAGGTGCTGGATTTCAATTACTATAATAAACTGTCCTGTTCCTTGCGTCCTGTAACTTTTATGTTTAATCTTCTTCCATAAGATCAAATAAAGTTTTGGCTTTCTGCTGAAGATCTGCCAAGACATTTTGGCCCTGGTTTGTTCCAATCTCTTACAGTCATCCTAAATCTGTTAACTGCTAGGAAACAGCACAGGGACAAAGAAAAAACAAAAATACATGGTGTAGTTCTAATCAATAATTCATGTAAAAACTGCTCATATTTATGCTGAGGAAGTATATAAAACCTGAAAGTGCAATAATATGTTGACATAATCTTGGTGAATTTGTTTCAGTAAGATTTCCAATAAGATGCTTATATAATTTCATTCATATCATAAAAAGCCTAGAGCGGTTTTAAAGATGTCTACAGTAGGCTCCTTTTCATTTAGATACATGTTGTGACCGAATTTGAACATTGAGCAGTGATACCTCATGAAATCTTCTTCTCACAATAAATATTTACAGGGTCAGTAAACTAAACAACAATATGGGCGAGTTCAAGTATTCTGAGTTGTGGACAACAGAATGACTTGGCATTTCTGCATATGAACCAAGGAGAGCCATTGAATGCATTGGGTGAAAGGCAAACTCATGAATGTATCATAAAAATGAAGAAACTGCTAGACAAAGCCTTGTGAAGAGTACATGAAGCGCGGGGCAATGCCACTCCCCATAGAACCCACCTGTTCCTAGAGAAACATACTGTAACGAAATTGGTGAAGATAGAGCCAGTTTAAGTTGAGATAGAGATAATAATATCCTTAAGATGGTAAAAAAGAGAAGTTGTAAAGGATATTGAAGCAGCAATAGCTAGGTTAGCAAACAAAAGTGGTGCATATCTTCTGAGCAATAGATTTAGTACTCAGTTCATCTTCTATTCAAAGAAAGAAAAAGTAATGAAATATGAAAACAGTCTAATAAATAAATGGAGATGGAAGAAAAATGCAAGGCCTTAGAGATATCTCTAAAATAGCTTGTCATTTCCTTAAATTCTTTGATCCTACAATGATACAATATATACATTAACTGTCCAGCGTCTGTGATACAAAATTGTGTGTAGCTAGTTTGATTGCCTTTTCTCATGATCTACTGAAGTTCGAGATAACATCAAAGAACGTATCTTCTTTGCAAGGTATCGTTAAACTACCCATTGGATGAGCAAATCCAAACTCCTCTTCTGCCATGACTAACAAATCTTGAAAAGCAGACTGATTCAGGCAGGATATTGGCACCAAAAACGTTTCTTTTTTGACTCCCCAACATAAACTGCTAAAAAGCCTTTTGGTGCATCTGAAGAAATTGAGGATGCTCTGCTAATAGCTAAGACTGATCGAACAATTTGCTTTGCATGAGCACCAGGCAAACGGATACCCATTTCCTATATGCAGTTGAAAGAAATGGATAAAGAAGTAACTTGCAGATTTATTCTTTCCTGTACTGGCTATTGCTAGGATGTTGATATATATAGATGAAATATCTTTGAGATAAACCAACATGATAATTTACTGAGACAATAGTTTGCTGGAGTCTGCTTGGGACATAGCTCAAAGAAGCATCACATGTTATTGTCTTTCAACTTATCAACTTCATGACATCCATATATTACAAACCATCATTGACTCTACACCTAAACATAGACAACATAGGCCCAGCTGAAATTGGCAATGAACAGTTGATATTTTGTGTAGATGTTAATATATGCATAACCAAGTTGGTCCTGGATTATGAGCATGCTTGAGACAAGTGAATTCAAGCACCGTCCTTAATAATTAAAATTTTCAAGACATAATAAGGTGCATACCAGGACTATTATTTAAGTGATCAGTGATGTATGTCAATTTGGCAAGCGGGACATTAATAGACAAGTGAAGGAAGGATACCATTCCTTAAATCAAAGACATGTAGATGTTGGGTTCACAAATTCTTTCCCTTCTACTCTCAGGATTTATAGCTTGAATCCAATATCCTACCTGTCTATTCTTCAATCTGCTTTCATTTCAGTACACATTTTCTATTAGTTGTCTCTAGCATGTTCGGTTGTTGAAATGTTACTTGAAAGCATCATCCAGTTGTGGTTATGCAAAAGTCACCTAATTAGGTGTTGATAATAAATATGTGGATGGAAAAGCAATTCTCAAGAGTCATAGATTTCTCTCCAGTTGGCCTGTCTACTTTGTTTGTAGGCCATATTGTGTTTGTACTATCAAGCACAAAAAATGAAGGTTACTCTTTCATTCACCTATATGTATAGATTGGTTGAAAGACACCACCATGTGATACTTTATCAGTTATGTCTGATTACAGACCATTATCAGCCACTCTATGCTTTTGAGGAGTATTATCAAGCCAATTGGTTTATATATACCCGCAAGTGCAATCACAACTCACCACACAAGCCATTTGACATTTTCTGCACTAGAACCTTTCCTCAAAGAAGCACTCTTGAGCACTTGTTCCTTCATCCAACTTTCCTCTTCTTCAGCTTTCACTAAGAAGGAACCATGGGTGTTCGTTTGCTTGGTGGCCTTTCTAAGCAAATTCTTAGACGATCTTCACTGGGTGCAAATAAAACAGATTCATCATCTTTGAATGTACCAAAAGGGTTCTTGGCAGTTTATGTAGGGAAGACAGAAAAGAAGAGATTTGTTGTTCCAGTGTCATACTTGAACCAGCCTCCATTTCAAGGCTTGTTGAATATGGCTGAAGAAGAGTTTGAATTCAATCATCCAATGGGCGGCTTGACAATTCCTTGCAGAGAAGAAACTTTCATTCATGTCACTTCTAGCTTAAGCAGATCATAGGCACTTCAACTTGCCACTTAATGAGTTGAAACAATTTTGTATGGCTGATATATGCTAAATGTAAATAGAAACTTGTGATGAAGCAAAAAAATTGTATTCATATAGATGAATTTTCTTCAGTCAACTGCATTCTGAAGCCTCAGGCATTCTGATTGTTGCAGAATTCCATCATGTAAATTACTAATTTAGTCCAACCCAACAGAACCGTATCAATCTTCACAAAATTGACAGATATATTGCAGATTCCAACAAATTCATCCAACTCATAACTTAAACCAAGTGGGTAAATCAAACTGATCCCCTGACAGAAAGTCATATTTCTCACAGATGAGCACTTCTCTGCGCATATTAGTAGTAAACAACAATCCAGTATTCAAGAACCATGAGTGAACCTTAATCGAACCCTGAGATCTGATGAGCAGCCAAGAGGGCAATTCAGGGTTCATTTGAAATGCATGCCAAACCACTGGAGCTTGATCAAATGGGTTGCAAAACCATCACTCTCAGAATAGATTCGCTCATGAAAGATGCTTCCTTTCACGACACAAAATGAAAGCCAGACGTGTTTCAATATAATCACGTCAGAAAGAAAGAAATTTTGGAATGCCCAAATACAATGCCATAATGGTTTTCTTGATTCAGAGACGAAATACGAAGAAAGAATGTAAAATGACTGAAAACAAGAACAAAAAATAACAATAAACGTGACATAGATCAATAAATGAACAAACTTTGATAGACGATGATCAGATAGAGCCAGTTCAGAACGACGCCATCACAATCGCAACCGAACCAAAAAGGGAAACATATCGCCATTATAAAATTATTCTTGTGAGCGCAATCCTAGCAATACTCTCACAATGGATCTTCGAACAACATCGACCACAACAACACTCACAGGAACGGCCAAAACTTTTACGCCACCCGATTTTTGAAGGTCGACTTTCCCAAGTTTGACGGGAAAAAGCTGAAGGAGTGGTTGTACAAATGCAATCAATTCTTCTCTCTGGATGGTACCCCTGAAGATGCTAAGGTGCGGCTTGCATCGATTCATCTCGAGGGAGTTGCTCTCCAATGGCATGTGAATTATATGCGGTCCAAATTGGACATTTACCCAATATGGACGGAGTATGTGATGGAGGTGACGCAGCGATTTGGAGAAGTTTTTGAAGATCCCCTTGCGGCTCTGCTTCAGGTGAAACACAGAGGAGATGTGCAGGAGTATATTGACGCATTCGAGCTGGCCCTAACCCAGGTATCCCTTTTCCCTGAAAAATCTTTGAGCATTTTTTTGGCTGGATTAGAAAATACAACTCAGATGCATGTGCGTATGTTCCATCCCACATCTGTTGCTCATGCCGGTAGGTTAGCCAAGTTTCATGAAGCCTCTAAACTATCAGCTAATACTATAAACTGATTTCCCAGCAAACCCAACACCCAATTCAACAAATACACGCCTCCTAGCCCTAAAATACCAAAGTATGGTAATCCCACTTCCTATCCCTCAACAACCTCAAAACCCTTCATCCAGAAAACACCCCGAACCTTCTCACCGGCCGAAATGTCTGAAAGGAAAGCCAAGGGTCTTTGTATGTTTTGTGATGAGCCTTTCACCCCTGGGCACCATCTGAAACATAGGAAAACTCAGTTGTTAGTCATGGAATTAGATGAGGGTGACTCACCAACTGAAGGGAATGAGTCCAGTGAAGATAATAACACTGTGAGTGTTGAGAATGCTCAGGTTGAGGATCTGCAATTGTCTTTGCATACTTTAACTGGATTGCCCTCTTATTAGACTATGAAGGTATGCGGTTCTCACAATAAGAAGTGTTTACATATTCTTTTGGACAGTGACAGTACTCATAATTTTTTAGATATGGAGGTAGCTAAGAGGTTGGGCTGTAAGTTGGAACCTGTGACTCCAATGATGGTTACAACTGGTGGAGGAAATAAAATTCAAGTTCCATATATTTGCAGAGGTTTCTCTTGTCAGCTTCAGCAGACCACTTTCACTGCAGATGTGGTGGTTTTGCCCCTTGGTTGTTATGATTTAATCTTGGGAATTCCTTTTCTCAAGTCACTTGGACCAATATTGTGGAATTTCAATGAGTTGAAGATGGAATTTAAGTTTAAAGGCATGAGGTTTGTACTGAGAGGTGCAAAGCAGTTAGGACTCAAGCTTATCAGCAATAAAGCTTTCAACCACACCCTGCAACAAGGGGCTCAGTTATGTTATCTCAGTGTAGATATGTCGAGTATTCAGTCTGGAGGTCCATTTTGTTATGCTCTGAATTCTGTTGAAGCTATACCTCTAGATATTGTCAAGATTCTTGGTACTTATGCTGATATATTTGACACACCGAAAGAGTTACCACCTACCAGACCTAGTTTTGACCACAAAATACCTTTAAATGAGGGGACAAATCCATTCAGCCTCCGACCCCTACAGATACTCTTCAATTCAGAAAGATGCAGTTGATAATTTAGTGGATGAAATGATGGAAAAGGGGTGGATTCAGCATAGTAACAACCCTTTTGCTTCTCCTGTGGTGCTGGTTAGGAAAAAAAAGGGAGAAAATTGGAGGCTCTGTGTGGATTATAGGAGATTAAATCAACAAACAGTCAACGATAAATTCCCCATACCACTGATTGAGGATTTAATGGATGAGTTGGGTGGATCCATGCTTTATTCCAAGCTGGATTTACAATCAGGGTATCACCAAATGAGAATGGAACCTTGAGAGGAGTATAAGACAACCTTCAAAACCCATGCTGGTCATTTTGAATATTTAGTGATGCTATTTGGCCTCACCAATGCGCCAGCCTCTTTTCAGTCATTGATGAACATAAATTTTCACTCATTTTTGAGAAAATTTGTGATTATATTTTTTGATGACATATTAGTGTACAGCCCTTCATTACAAAACCATGTGATCCACGATGCCAAAGTGTTTCAAACTCTTAGGGAACACAAGTTGTACCTGAGGAGGGAGAAATGTTGCTTTTCCACCCATAGAGTTGAGTACCTCGGTCATTTCATAACCAAAGATGGCATGTCCACTAATCCCGAAAAAATCCAGGTTGTTGCTACATGGCCTATACCTACTACCATCAAACAATTGAGGGGGTTCTTTGGTCTTGCTAGTTATTACCGAAGGTTATTACCATCCTTGCGCAACATCTCAGTTAAAGGTTTGGCTATCTTACCAAAGTTGCGTCAATATACTCCTGCACCTCTCCTCTGTATTTCACCTGAACAATCTTTGAGCATTTTTTTGGCTAGATTAGAAAATACAACTCAGATGCATGTGCGTATGTTCCATCCCACATCTGTTGCTCATGTCGGTAGGTTAGCCAAGTTTCATGAAGCCTCTAAACTATCAGCTAATACTATAAACCGATTTCCCAACAAACCCAACACCCAATTCAACAAATACACGCCTCCCAACCCTAAAATACCAAACTATGGTAATCTCATTTCATATCCCCCAACAACCACAAAACCCTTAATCCAGAAAACACCCCGAACCTTCTCACCAGCCGAAATGTCTGAAAGGAAAGCCAAGGGTCTTTATATGTTTTGTGATGAGCCTTTCACCCCTGGGCACCATCTGAAACATAGGAAAACTCAGTTGTTAGTCATGGAATTAG
>JANIMX020000537.1:7497-19732 GCA_024582655.2 Erythroxylum kunthianum
GTAAACATATTTGAGATGTCTTCGAAGGAAAAGACCTCTGGTATTGGCTATGACGGTTCATTAAGGTAATTTAAAAGTATGAACTTTAATGAGCTTTTGTTTTTTCTCTTTCTTTCCTTTTTTGTCATCATTTTGATGTTGGCAAACTGCATGAGTTGGATTGCCTCTTGTAGCTAAAACTATTGCTTTGTAGGTTTTTTTTATGAACTTGTGAGTGTTCCAAAAAGTAGATATGTTGCTTCCTTTCCCTTCCTTCTTTTGGGTCTGTTCCTTCCCCTCTTTACTTTTCTTTTTGGGCCTGACAGGTGGGACTAGGCAAGTTTGGCTGTTAGTACAGTATTTAAGGTTGTCCTTGGCTGTTCTGGAGCATCAGTGTCTTGTTTTGTCTGCAGATGTTTTCTATAAATTTCTGGGTTCTTTATTAGTTAGTTTTGTTTGTGTCCTCTAATCTACCAAAACTTTAATTTTTTTTCCAGTGGATCATGGTTGCTGTCTGGAAAACTTGCAAAAATGCTCCTAATAGACTGCGAGCAGAATGATTATGACAAGCCTTTAGCTATTTCTGGTATCATATCCTGCACCTCATAACTACTGTCTTATTATCAGTACCTTGTACACATCATCTGCTACTGTTTTGTTTGCTTATCTTAGCTGAACTTTTAACCTTATCATATTAACTATTTCCTCAACTTGCTTAACTTCTTTTGTTGTGATATCTAAAATTTAGTTTCTCTTACTCGTATATAGTCTGAAAGCATATAATTTCTCACCCAAAGAGAATTTTTGGTGTGAGCTGTAATCTTTTGCAAGCGTTCTGATAGGAGAATAGGATGGAACTAAAATATGAACCTTGTGACTGAGTTATCATTTCAGAATTAGTTGGACACAAGAATTCTGGCAATTATAGACATGAAAACTTCCTCTCTTCTTCTTGCTCTAATACTATCACGTTATACTTTATGTTTCAATTGTTATCTGAAATTGCAAGCTTTATATTCATTCTGGAGCATATTGTCATAGGAAGACATATGTTTGCTTGCGGCTTGAGACAAATTATATCCTGTTCTGTACTTGAATCTATCTATTTTCTTTTATTTATGTAGTTATTTTGTTTTTGTTAATCTTCTTGAATAAATCACATGGAATTTTGTTGCACCTAAAATTTAACTACTTTATTATATCGTGTGTGTTTTATTCAAGATGCATCCTATAATATCTTGCAGTGCTTGATTTAACCATGGAACTGGTGGAGGCTAGAGTGGAGAATGATCTTGTTCTAGCTTTAGTAATTTTCTGTTTGCAGTATATTCTTGTTAATCACGAATATTGGAAATACAAGGTGAAGCATGTTCGTTGGACTATAACATTAAAGGTTAGTCTTGTAGTTTCTTTAAGATGTTTCAAGTTTGTTTTTATACTTGTTCTAGCTCTATCTCGGACTGGGCTTGGGCTTACTAGATGATGAGCTCTTATCTCTTTTATTTTAAGTCATCTTATTTGTGAAACTGAATGCCCTGAGCTATCAAGTGTCCTTGGTTGTTTAGGCATGAGCATGTCCAATAGAAATATGAAGATAGGAGGGTAGTCCATACAAAGTACACTACCGTTTCTTTAATATGTAAAGAATTCTTCAGTCACCAATTCTATGTAAAGAATTCTTCAGTCACCAATTCTAATCACATGCTATTCTTCTAGGTTTTGGAATTGTTGAAGCCATGTATCATGTCAGCATTGTGCTCTGAAAAATTGGGTGCTGTAATCCGTGATCGGTTACTTTATGATTCATCCATTCACAATGCTCTCTGTCGTCTTGTTTGCACAACTAAACAAAGCCTACAGGTAACTGATTCTCTATGCCTTCTTTTACCTTTTATTTATTAGTTTACCCAACTCTTTTTCTTTGCTTATAATGGTGAGTGCATTTTGAACAGAATGTTTGTGTGAGCCGGTTTTTTGAACCATTGGATATTGAAGGATATCAACAGGCCATTGGTTCTGCTTTGGACATTCTGCATCTCATGCTCTCAAATTTTTTGAAGGTATCATTTAGCATTACAAAATATGAGCAGTAGTCCTCCTGTAAACTAGCATTACGGAATAATAGCAGTAGCCCTCTTGTAAACTATATTTTGTTTTCTTTTTGATTGAATGCATTTCTTCTAAAGGGATAACAGTACTTTTAGGTCACAATTACGAGTGAAAAACAAAATATTTATGCTTTTTAGGTGACAATTAAGAGTGAAAAACAAAATGTGTAAGGATTTTTAGGACTGCCTCCACTGGGCAAGAGTAAAAGATAAATTTGCTGAAATATTTTTAGGCTGAGCCTACAAATGGTCAAGGAAGTTTTGAAAAGAGGTAGTTATTTTAAGATAAGAAAAGAGGAACAAGTTATATTTGTGATTTAAGATAAGTTCTAAAAGAGAAGTTCAAAAGGTGTACACAGTTGTTTACTTCTTTAAGGAAAATCATCTTTTCCTTGCAATATTACTGAGTCTGAGAAACAAAATTTAACTACAAAAGTAGAGAAGTTTGACAAATGAAAGATAGGATAGGAGCGATCAAGTCTGGAACTAACCCAAGTTCAACACATCCTTAAGTAAAAAAAAGAAAATGGATTTGTTAGGGCCAACACCAGTTATGCTTGTTCAACAATATCTCTTGGGAATATATGCTGTTATTTCCTATTTGTCTCTTTTTTTAATTGTTTGATATGGTACTGGGAAAAGATTGGTGCATTTATGCTCGCACCATATTCCTGGTGATGTAGTTTCCCTCCATTGTTTGACTAAGTTTATCTAACTGACATGGTGTATGACTACTTTTTCAGGATATATGCCCCAGTATTCCAGTTTTCCATCAAGTGATCTTGTCATCTACAACTAAACCAGTTCCCATTGTTGCAGCTGCTTTGTCCTTGATATCTTATTCCCAAAATCCCGTATGAACTTTATCCACTCCTGCTACTTTATCTCCACACTCCCCTCCCTCCCCCTTTACATTCATCTTCTGTATTTCACACTTTCAAGTTGGTTATCTTGCATGTTCAAGCTATTTAATTAATTTGAGCATGGGGAGTGGGTGATGAGATCTTGGTGATGTTTGCTCCACAATTTTGTCTTGGAATTGTTAAACATGCTAAAGTGCTTTGAAATTGAATTCAATACTTCCTTTTTCAAGGTTGACTGGTTGCCTTTCTATTTCAGACAATCTATTATAGCTTTCTACTTTTGTTAGTTGACTTACATGTTTGCTGATCTTCAATGCATAAGTTTACTTTTGATTTCTTATCTTTTTCCTCAAGTTGAGTGCTGTATATTATCAGGAGGCCCTTAGGTTAATACAGTAGGTCTTTATGCACGGTGGGCTTCCTAATATTCTATTTACTTATCTAGCATGTGAACTTCTATAGTCTTGAGTATCGCTAACTGGCTTCATACACCTGAGGGAATTGTTTTAATTCATGTATCAATCATAACTATTTAATGTGAAAAGCTTGATATGTTTGTCATGTTTTAATTAAGTCTAGCTTTGTCAACTTTTAAGATTGCATGTACAATCTATTGACCTAGCAACTTCAAGGCTTGATTTTAGTTGTCCTGTTATGTTTGCATAATGTGCTCAGTAAATTTATCATATTCTCGAATGTATGTCTGTTCACTAAAATATGGATTATGTCTCCTACATTTAGTTGACTACATCATGTCTGACTTCTGTAGGCTCACAATCTTACAAGTTGAATTATAAGTCTTATTTACGTTTCATAGTTTGTAAATTGTTGGCTCAGTATTTTTATTGCGAGTCTTTGAGTTTGTATGCAGGAAATACAGGTTGCTGCTGTTAAGGTATTATCAATGTTGTTGATTACAGCAGATTACTTGCAACCATATTTGTCTGACAAACTGTGCTTGGGTCTGGATGACAAACAGGTTCTCTGTGCTAATTTTGTAGTTTTACCGTAGTTCTCTACTCTTTTGGTATAATATTATGTGTAAATCTTGATTAGATGCTTGCTTTTAGACTACAGAGTTGAGGCAGTCGTTGAAATGTGCAATATTAGAGCAGCTGGAATGGAAGGAAGACCTATTCGTTGCAGCAATGAATCTGCTTACTTCTGCCGCACGTTATCAGGTTTGTTTTAAGATGCCGGAGTTGAGGTTGACATTTCTTGGCAGACTTTTTCCCCCAGTCCCCTTTAATCTAGGCCTTCTACTAGGTTTAGTTGATGACTTTTCTGTATCGCCCTAATGGTGATGTTGGTCTCCCTAGTACAATTCTATATTCTAAAGGTGTATCTGAAGTTGCTGAATGGATTTTGACTCTTGATGGATTTAACAAATAATCAGGCTTCTGAATGAATATAGACATGCTGAAATATGAATTCTTGCCTATCATATGCTTCTTGATTTTTTTGGAACTTGATGGAGGAAATACGTTAAGATACAAGTTGAACACTGTAATTGGCACAGAATCTGATCCTAAGCTGAGAATCTTTATGTCTTCTGTAGCAACTTGGCCCCTATTAGAACAACAACAACCCAGTAGAAATCCCTCTAACACGCGGGGTTTGAGGAGGTCCAGTAGTACGTAGCCTCACCCCTAACTAGTAGAGATACTGTTTTCAAGTCGGCCCCTATTACACTTAATTCTTCTGCTTGCAACGTTTATGGATCATTTATCACTTTTTAGGTGTCTCCGTTATCTTCTGTGTATAGCTTCTCCACATGTATGCTTGCTGATTCTAGTTTCTCTCTGCAGCCTGCTTTTCTTTTTGCTATATTCTCGTTAGAGGAGGATGCAGGACTACAGTCAAATGAAGCTCCAAATGGTACTCTGGAATGCAAGAAATCAAGTCTTCTGGGTGCACTTATGCCATATGTTGAAAGATCACCACATTTAATAAAAAGGTCTGTCCAGAAAGTATTCTCTTATTTAAATGTAAAGTTTTGGATAGTTGAATCAATAATGGGAATGAAGAAGAGTAGGAAATGCTGAATGGCAATTTAGAGATAAGTTAAAGATTAAAAATCATCTGTTAGGAAGTCTGTTTTAACAATTTATGCAAAATCTTATTAATATATGGAATTTCTGAAATCCTTACGTGGAGGAACCTTGGGAAATAACTAGTAGACCAAACAGGATACGGAGATTCCTAGAAAGCATGAAGTTTAATGTGATCAATAAATTCCATGATTCACTTCTTATCAGGCTAAGATACTGAAGTTTGTGTGTTATGTAAGGTCTTTGACTTTGTTTTTTACTTTTTTATTCTTTTTGAAGCTTCGAAATATATGGTTTGGTGTGGCATTGCAATATTTATAATTTGACTTTTAAGTATGATCCAGTGTTTTTAACTTGCCTCTTCATTGACTTATTATTGCAGTGTATAGTCAGATCCTGATTTTAAATCCCCATATGTTGCTCACTCTTGCTTAATATGCTTTTGCTCCAGCAATCCTCGCATGCTGCTCTTGATTCTTAATTTCCTGAAGATGTTATGGCAAGGGGCTGTTCATTACATAAGCATTTTGGGCTTTCTAAAGAGCTCTGGGGAGTTGTGGAAACATTTTTCCAACTGTATTTCACTAGTTGACAGTTGCAAAATTCCCCCCTTTGATGATATTACTGGTGTGGAGGCTCAAAATATTGCTTACCGATACCAATGCCAATCTGCAATAATGGAAATAATGGGATGTGAAATGTTCCTGAATAAGAAGTTGTATGCTGAGTCACTATCAAAAGAATCCTCAGCACTGAAGGTGGCGACTGAAATTGTAGTAGGCCCTGAAAAGTCCAAATCTGCTAATGATTGTAAATTAATCTTGTCAACTTGGTGTGAGAGATCCATTTTGGGAAATCTGATCAAGTCATATACATTGTGCGAATACAATAATGAAATATGTCATCCTGCAAAGGTGACTCTGCCAACTATATCATATTTTCCTTGCTTCATTAATGTTATTTTGCAAGAATCTTGACTTATTTGCTATTGCTATTCTCCTTCCTTCTCTGGTATGTATTCTCATACCTAAATCAGTTTGTTTTGTTCTCTTCTAATAATGTACTCATTGATTAGTGTGCACTTGTACGGCTGGCAGGTTGCTACTAGTTTGCTTGTTGTCCATCTGATGGAGAAAGTGGCAGCTGGTAATGCTGGTAGTTTATCTATATCGATGCTTGAGAAGATTGACGTCACTTATAAAAATGTATGCTTTTGTCTTTATATGGCAACTTTATTCTTTTTTTGTAAGCCAATAATTAAAGAATACCTATTATTGGTATTCTTGAAACTGGACTTATATGCACTCTTGAATGCCAACTTCAGTTCTTTCTTGAGCTATATCTATTTTAATACAGATTTGTAATTAAAATTTCTGGATTACAGTTGAGCTCTCAGCCTGCATTTTCAGAATTAGTACAGCAATACTCACAACGGGGTTACAGGTAATATTCACATGTACTGGTTCCTGTTTGAACTGTTTACCACTTGCGACATGATTAATTTTGGCTAGTAATAGTAGCTAACTAGTTCATATATTATGGTTTTTCCAGCCTACAAGCATCCGTTTTTGTTTTTGAGTGTGAGATTTGTTTAATTGAATTTTATCCATTGTCCTTCTCTGTCATCTCCCCTTTCAAGCTCCTCTGTCCATCTCTCTCTCTCTCTCAAGGTGGTTAAGATATAGACATATACTGCCTTGACTGCTGAAAAAGTTTTATGGAGCTTAGTTTTCAAAATTAGTCTTGTACATGTTTGATTGTGTGTGCCCTACTGAGCCATAGTACTTCTGCGTATAGTGTTTCATTTTTCTCTTTTACCAAATTTATCCCTTAGCATCGACCTTTTCCCCCTTTAATCTTTATATGATGTTCATACAGTGAAGGCAAGGAACTACGAAGTCTAATTCTCAATGATCTGTACTATCAATTGCAAGGAGAGCTTGAAGGTCGTAAAATTTCTGACGGACCATTTAAAGAACTCTCTCAATATGTGAACAAATCAAATTGTTTTCAGATTTATCAACATAAGCCAAGTGATGAATGTGTTGCAAATGCCAAAGATATGTACTTGTATGACATCACACGGATACAGTTGGATTTGGGTTTAGATATGTGGGATTATACAGAGTGGAAAGCATCTAAAGAAGTTGCAGAATCTATGTTGGATTACATGCTGAAAGTGAATTCAGTTATTTTGCTTACAAGCTCAAAGCTTTCTGCACTCAGAGCCTTAATAATACTCTTGACGGTCTACGATGATAATGTAAGTGTCTTCACTGAAATTTGTTTACTTAGTAGAAATTAATTTTGCTATCTTATATGGATTTTTTAATTACATTTGTTACATGGGAAAAGAATGAAGTTTTGACTAAATGTTTTCTAATTTAATTTTATTACTGTGAATTAGTTGCTAACTTTATGATTCTGAGGTACCACAAGTAAGTTTGATCACTCAATTCTAGAAACAGACAACACAGTAAAAGATTTTTCTAGAAGTTGTTTTATGACTGTGATAGTGAATCGTATTTTGTCGATCATTTTGTTTGAAAATGTTTAGTTTGACCAGTGGCGTTGGTATCCAGATATTCTTGTTTTGGATGAGTATATTTACTTCTTTCCTATTAGATGTTTTAAACACCCTTTGTCAAAGTACATAGCATGTTTTCTTCCAGCAGGTCATTTTAGAGATTTCCTGTTCCATATCAAGCTATACAACTGCTATATATCTGTCTTGGATCAAATACAGAGTAGAAAGTTCCGATCTTAAGCTCACATAGTTGAAATCTACAAGCATTTGAAACCAATCCTCATGCATGATATAGACATCTGATTTGAGTGTTTTAAGAGCTTTCAGGCTTAAATATGGATAGTTATTTCTCTTGTCATTTTCATTCACCCATATATTTATCGGGAGGGACATAATTATAGGTTGTTTCAGTCTGTGCAGCAGTCATAATGCCAATTCATCTGTTTCATATTGTTCGATTTCTTTGATTTCCCCCTCATTCATGTGTCTGCTGTTTTGGTACAGTCACCAGGGACACGTGCCACCTCTGTGGGGAAGATCCCAAATCAAGTCTGCTTTTCATGTATTGATCACATATGCAAGAATATCCATGCCCAAATAGACTCATTAGCTCCTTTTTTGGATGCCTCGGAAGAGATTCTTGATTACCTTTCAGCAGAAGCTGAATTACTTCTCCATTTCATGAGATCCACGCATAACAGTTTGACTTTATCTACTCGTGTACTCGTCTTAAAAACGGCAGGTTCTGGCCTTAAAGTGCTCAGTAACTTCCTGTTATCTGTTTCTGGGAGAAAAGTGATGCAGCTTTTACTTTTACCGCTTCTCTTGGCTATGGAGTTATGTGAAGCTTCAGATAAAGAGTTAAAAGAGACTGCTGAGGTTTCAAATATTTGTTTGGGGCTATTGCCTATTATGTGCAACTGCATTGCGAACGCTGAACATTTTACCCTTTCTTTGACTATCATTGACTTGGTGCTAAGAAGCTTGTTGACTCCTAGCACTTGGTTCCCCGTCATACACAGACATCTCTCGTTACAGCATATTATCGTGAAGCTTCAAGACAAAAATTATCTTTCATCCATTCCAATCACATTAAAGTTCCTTTTGACTTTGGCACGGGTGAGGGGAGGTGCTGAGATGCTCCTTAATGCTGGTTTCTTACTGTCTCTTAGAGTTCTATTTGCCTACTTGCTAGATTCCGCGAATTCTACTGGGAGCACTGTAAATAATGGCCTCCAGAACTCATCTGATACTGAGATACCTCAGCACATTTGGGGCCATGGTTTGGCTGTGGTCACAGCCATGGTCCATTCTCTGGAAAATAGTTCTTCTTGTAATGAGATTGTTGATAATATGATTCCTTACTTGTTTTCTGAGAAAGCTCATATGATCTCTTTTTATCTGAATGCACCTGACTTTCCATCTGCTGATCAAGACAAGAAAAGACCGCGGACGCAAAGAACATGCACTTCTCTGACCTCTCTCAGGGAAACCGAGCATACACTTTTGTTAACGTGCAGACTAGCAAAACAATGGAATTCATGGATTAAAGCCGTGAGAGAAATGGATCCACTGTTGAGAGAGAAAAGCATCCATCTGTTGGCCTTCATAAGTCGAGGGACTCACCGCATTGGAGAATCACCTAGCCGAACTGCCCCTCTCATATGTTCTCCTGTCCTGAAAGAGGATTTTGATTTATGTAAGAAACCATCGTTCCTGAACTGCAGGAGTGGGTGGTTTGCTCTTTCTCCACTCTGTTGTGTGTCGAAGACAAAGGTTTCTAATGCTTCGGTTTCTAGTGCTCCTATCGTAATCAGAGGCCAATCAGATGGAATGAACAATTCCGCCTCTCCAACATACTTCTCTGACATGGTTGGCCTGCAGATGTACAGGATTTCATTTCTTCTCTTAAAATTTCTTTGTTTAGAAGCAAAGGGTGCTGCTACAAGGTCAGAGGAAGTGGGATTTGTTGATGTTGCTCGCATTCCTGAGCTTCCGATGCCCGAGATATTACACGGTTTGCAGGTAAGTAAACCATCATATCATTCCTTTCAAATGATGAGACGACATATGTGTCTGTCGATTAATGAAGTTAACATAACTTGATGGATTCTGTTACCGAAATGTAGGATCAAGCAATCGCTATTATCAGCGATCTGTGTGACACAAACAAATCTATCGAAAACCACCCGGAAATCCAGTCTGTCTGTCTCTTACTAGTCCAAATCTTAGAGATGTCTTTGTATCTGGAGCTTTGCGTATTACAGATATGTGGAATAAGACCCGTGTTAGGTCGTGTCGAGGATTTCTCGAAGGAAGTCAAATTGGCACTCAAAGGTAAAAGGGCCATCTCATCCTTCTTAAAAGAAATATCAACCATTGTAGCTTATCTTAAAGCTCTTAACCAAACTCTGTTTTCTTGGCTTTTGTAGCTATGGAGGGACACGCATTCCTCAACGCATCACTCCAATCCTTGAAACAGATAATGTCATTTGTTTATCCTGGATTGTTACAATCCGAAGGTTTTTAGCATCATTTGAGGCGGTAAGATTTAGAAACGAAAAACGTGTGTTGTAAATTGTTAGCGTGACCTGATGTCCTTTTTTGTCGGTAGTTCAGAGCATAATTATGGCTTTGCCGTCCTTCATTTTTGTTTATGTGAAGGAGACGGCTTGTTGGTCTGTGTAATAGTTTCTGATATTTCTCCTTTCTGCTCCAGTGGACCCCTTCTTGCTTTAGGCGTCCTTCTTTTTTAGAAAATTAAATATATTAGCCTTAAAAAAAAATCTGACTTTTGCGGCCTTGTGATTTGATTGAATAGCATAGGCATTTCGGATAAGGATTACAATCGGTTGAGTCAGGCCAATCTTTGAATAGGTACGACAATCGATTGGAGGCCATTTTTTTATATTTATCGAGCTGTTTAGAGCTTGATCCGGAGATTTCAAGTATGAAGTTTGGTTGAATTGAATTAAAATTAAAATAATGTTATTTTAGTCAATAGTAAATTATTAAATATAATTTTTTAAAAATTAAATCGATAATATAAGAAATTTAAAGCTTTAATTTTTAAATAAAATTCAAGATTTTGAAATATAATTTTTAAAAACTGGTTTATTTATTAATTGATTTATTTTAATTTATAAAAATTAATTAACTGGTTAATTTAATTTGTTAGGCTGGATTCTATTGGAATTGAGTTTACTTTATCAACTCTAATCTTAGTATTAAAATTTGAACTTTAAAACTTATCATTACAAATTCTTAATCGTCTTGATCTTTGGAATCTTCAAAAGATAAAAAGTCCTTCATACTGTCTTAGTCCTTAAAGTTATTCTTTCTGTGTCACCCACTCTAACCATAGGACTTTACTTTAATTACATTAAATCAGCGATAGTATCATCTTTCTTACAAAACGACGTAGTTGCGTACTAGTATATGCCACGAAGCATATACCAACATCTGATCCCATAACCCCAAAGTCAAAACCTAACCTAACCCCAGTTTGATCCTTCACAGTTACGATCATCACACGTGTCAAAATCCAACGGCACAACTTAACCATTGCATAGATATATTCACCCCCTATGCTCTCTATATAAACACCCCACTTCGTCTCTCATCGTCTTCTAAAAGATCCCATTTCTCAGTTTAAGAATTACTGTTTAATTTCTCACTCTCAGTATGTCAAACCCTAAGGTGTTCTTCGACCTCTCCATCGGAGGCCAGCCCGCCGGTAAGGTCGTCATCGAGCTGTTCGCGGACGTCGTCCCTCGCACTGCCGAGAACTTCCGAGCTCTCTGCACCGGCGAGAAAGGCGTCGGAAAGAGCGGAAAGCCTCTCCACTACAAAGGCTCCTCGTTCCACCGCGTGATCCCAGGGTTCATGTGCCAGGGCGGCGACTTCACCGCCGGAAACGGCACCGGCGGCGAGTCGATCTATGGAGCGAAGTTCGCGGACGAGAACTTCACCAAGAAACACACCGGTCCCGGCATCCTCTCCATGGCCAATGCAGGGCCCGGAACGAACGGATCTCAGTTCTTCATCTGCGTGGCGAAGACCGAGTGGCTGGACGGCAAGCACGTGGTGTTTGGCCAAGTCGTGGAGGGATTGGACGTGATTAAGGCGGTTGAGAAGGTCGGGTCCGGGTCTGGAAAGACCTCGAAGCCCGTTGTTATAGAGGATTGTGGTCAACTTTGTTAAACGATCGACGGTTGGTGTGGTTCGGTGAGTTAGATAGGGTTCGGGTTGACGCTTTTTTTGTGTCTACCACCATGAATAAGATAGGCCGGTGTTAAGTATGATATTGTACTGTACTTCTGGATCGAGTAAGTACGGATCTATTATTAGTGATCTCTGATATTTACCTTTTAACATATTGAATGTGGTGTGGACAAATCATGAATAGGACAAAATGAGTCTCTTTCTGATTTGAGATTAGATAGTATTGACTTTTCAAAGGCAAAACAAAACAAAACGTTAAAACAGTTGATCTTTAGGGATGTGGCGCCATAGAATCGATTTGGATAAGAACCCATTTGGTTTTGTGGCCCTCTTATTTTATGAGTTATTACATATATCTTCAAAGTCAATATCTCAAATCCTTAAAAAAATGGAGTAAATGATGAAATATCTTTATAAGAAATTTTAATAAAATTTGACCTTTAAAATTTTTGAAATTAATTTAAGATTTTTTAATTATATATA
>JANIMX020000538.1:462079-475203 GCA_024582655.2 Erythroxylum kunthianum
GATGAATGTGGATTAGGCAATCTGCCTTTGTGAAATTTTGATTTCAAACATTCATTAGTATTCTGAGCATAAATTTTAGAATATTGATCCTAAAAATGTGATTCTTGTGGCTATATAAACCTAAGACGTAGGGGAACAAATTTCTAGAAGACACTCCTATAAAAACCAGCACAATTAACTCCAAACCCCTAACTGGGCAGGAAAGTAATTAACATCAAAGCAATGATTAATCCTATTATCTTTCAACTAAACCCTAACAAGAAATATTCTTCTACAGCCACATTTAGTTACCCAAACTCTTCAATCTACAATTGACACAAACGAGTTTCACAAATCCCGAAAGCTTGAAATTTTACCTTGGGAAGATACGAGGAAAGTCGACTATGCGAGTCGGATCCGGGAGTGAGCACGAAATTGATGAAAGAATCGAGCACAGGAGCTTTGAGCTTCCGCCTCAGAGCCATTGTCAATCGAACGGCGCGTACTATCCGGCGCACCTCTCGCGCGTACGCCCCGGTGTCGATCAGAGACGCAATCTCCTTCAAATCTACCAAAAAAACACCAAAAACCCAACAAATTAAAACAGTTGCAGACAAAATTTAATCGACACAATTAGGGTTGTGATCAGTCTGTGGATAGATTACGGTGAAGGGTGGAGTGGGAGGAAGAGACGACGGCGGAGTTGGAGGGAGCCGGGAGCTCCTTCATCTCGACGTCTTGAGTCATGGTCGCCGGTGGGAGCTAACTGAATCGATATCGGAATCGGAAGGCCGTGGAGAGTGGAATCGGGTCGTTAGATTTGGTGAAGGTCCGATTCCGAGAGGGTTTTAAGGAGGGATTTCTTTCACTGCAAGCCTAGTACTAACCAGAAAGCGACGACGTCGTATGTTGATGTGGCTGCAATACGATACGCTTTATGTGGTGGCCTAGGCCCATTTTGGGGTTCATATGATATAATAAAATCGAAATAATAAAAATTTGATATTTAAAAAAATTTGTAATTACTTGCATTATATTAATTAATTTTACATGAAAATAACTCTTTTTAACTCAATTTTAAATCAAGATATTCAAATTCAATCAAGTCTAAATTAATATTTTTAAAATTTATCAATCATAGCAAATCTGCTTAGTAACTTATATTTAATACTCCTTTTTTTTCATTTTTTTTGGGTTAGACTGCCTCAACCCGAGCCGGTCCAAACCCTTATATTCAACTCGGGTCCAACTCGGACTCGATCTAGCCGACATTAAAACTACAATGTTTTAGTATAACTAACAAAAACAATATTATTTTACGTTTTAGATTTTTATACCTACCAGCGGGACTTCTACCGAGTGTTGTATTCTTAAACCTACATACTAAAACATCTGTTTGCCAACCTAGCCAAGATCAATTTGGATCTTTCTAGCTAGGCCGAACCCTCCAAGCCTAAGTCCGACCTGAAACTCAGTCAACCCAAGTCAGGCCTATTATTGAGCTTGAAAGAAAAAGAACAGGAAGCATGAAGCACAAAAGAAAGGTGGTGATTCAAATGAATTAATCCAGCAACTAACTGATATTCAGTTTCTGTCCATGTCTTGTATATGTGCTACTACTGAAGAACACTGCCTCCAAATAAGGCCAACACTGATACAAAATTCTTAACTTTAGCCAGAATCTGCAGACCATATTCAGGTTGTTTGCAGGTTTATAATATGCACTTACTATTGACTATCGGGGAATTTTGCTTCATAGGTCCGCGGCACCTGCAAGTGTAGGAAGGAATATCAGGATGCAAGTCAAGTGTCCTACAAGTCTGAAACACTAATCGTAACTGTACGTTCGGTGAGAAAATATTTTTTACCATGAAGGTAGCAGTGATCATTTTCCCAGCAAACCATCTGCCGTGAAGTGCACGTTGTGCGCTTACAGCAGCTTGCGCGTTCTCAAATCGCAGATACACAAAACCGGCACTATTCCTGCTTTCAAAGAACAAAATAGGTCGCAACAGATGAAACAGGAAGGCAATTTAAAGAGTAAGAAGCACTTCAAGAGGAAACTTTTCTTACTTGTCAACAAATATATGCTTGAGAGTTCCGAATTTGGAGCACTCATCTTTAACATCATCTTTAATATCCAAATCAAAATCAGGTTCCATCTACGAAACACAGAAAACAGAACTAGTTATATCGGAAACAAGAGCGAAGACGGGAAACACTCCTTTAGTACACCATAAACTAACCAACCTCCAAATTTGGGTCAAACATATTCTTCAACAATAAGCATTCACTTGGAATACCAATTGTATTGATAATAGGAGTTGTTGCACCAGGAAGTTGAAGGCCCGAACCTGGAAGCATAGGTACAGGAACCGAACCTGGTAAAAGAGGAGCACTAGCAGAAGAAACTGCAGGTGCAGTACCAAGGATTGGGGCAGCAGGTAGAGCAAGGCCTGAATTGACCGCAGTGATGCCGAGAGAGCTGTAAAAACCGGAAATAAGGAAGAAGTGTCAGAAAAATCAAATCAATGGTAAGCAGGAACATTGGTCTCAAAGATTAACCTTGTAGCAGTTCCACTACGATCTAACTTCTGCATCAAAAGAGCTCGAGAACGGGCATTCAGTGACTGAAATTTATCAGAAGATGAGATTAAAACTTCACCAGTACCATTAAGATGTGAGCGGGAAACAAGAATTTTTCATGAATATCAAACAACTAACAAGACTGACTACTAACCAAGCCGCCACCTTCATCATCATCAAAATCACCAGTATTTGTTGTGCCATCTTGTATACCAGTTTGATCTGTAACAGCTGATACCTAAACATAAAGGAAAAAGGAATGCATATAGCTATATTCTAGTGCATCAACCATGCCCTGAATAAAATTATCAAACACAACATGGAAGTATCAAGTAACCTTAATTGGCCGACCAGCGATCTCCACTTGGCCATTTAAATTTACCGCATTCCTGGCATCTTCAAGACGAGCAAACTGCAAGAAAATCCAAACAATTAGCTCATTTTCACTGTGTTCTAGTTTCAGATTAAACTCTGACTGCTTATAGCCAATGTTATAAGCTTCGAATTAATATATCATACCATAATTCATGTCATTTCAGTTTTGATTTTTTCCAATAGAAATAATATCAACATATTAGGTGTCATGCCTGACTTATGTGTTCATCATTTATGGATGTTTAAACCAAACTCACCTGGACAAAACCAAAACCCTTGCAATGCCCAGTTTCATCAGCAGGTAACTGCACCAATTCTACAGTACCAAACGGTTCAAATACCTGAGAAGTTAGCCAAGTCAGAAGATGTACATGATTATGCAAGAAGGCAATGGATAATATCCCAAAAGGAAAAAATTTATGTGACAATAATGTCAAAATAGCTGAATAAAAATAACCAAAAATGCTTAGAAGTTTCTGCACCGATATGCTAAATAAGAGACATAACAAAATGAAGCCCACTAAGAAAATAAATAATTTGGAATTTCCCCTCACCATTGTTAAACATGAATATATTCTTAAAACATAAAAATAGCTCTTACCTGTCGAAGTTGATCTTCAGTGATGTTAAAGTGCAAATTGCCAACATATAACCTTTGAGCACCACCAGAATATGAACCCGGGAGGCCACCTACTCCTGCAGCTGCAGTTGCAGTTGACTGGACGAGATTTTTTTCTGCTTCCGAAGGTTTTACCATTACTGGTTGACCACGAAGAAGCTGCCCAGAGAGTGCTATTGCCATAGGGACAGACATTGCATCGTAGAATTCAACATATCTAAGAAAAAAATAAATATTCAGACTGAGGGAAACCAATTTTGCAACAAATGTTGCATCCACAAAAATGCAAGTGTGCGCTTTCGTAGCAAAGTTCAACAAGGTTATCTAATACATTGTATATCCACTGTTTCCAAATTCTAATGATGAGAACTGCATTCTGCAATCAAATTTCCATTTTATTAAAGAGCTTGATCAATCAAAATCACTGCACAAAAACTAACCTTAAGCAATTAACAACAACACTAATCACAACAGCAGAACTCATAGGTATAGTTTTCTATTTTAGGTAATAAACCTCATTCAAACGAAGGTTGACGGCTATTATCCGGGAACATCACAATGCAATTACAAGCCAGCTCACATATTCCAATTAATATAACAGTTAGAACAGCAAGTTAAGAGTATATTCTGAGATTGAACTAAAAGGATAGATAGTGATAGACCCAGAAAAAGAAGCTAGCCAAGAGAGTAACATGAAAGGATATAAAACTTACCCGACTCCCTTCGAACGCCTTGAATTACGATCCATTATGAGGCGTACATCTCGCACCTAAAAATTTGTGTAAAAAGGGAAAAATAGCAGAAGAAAAATAAGTTCAGTAGAAAAATAATTATGGAACATTGTGATACCTTTGTCAAGATAGAAAGTTCATTCTTGTTCATGCATGTACACACAATATTATTCCATTCTTTAAAAAAATTCAACGTTTAACTAGGCTGGCCATGAATAGATAATAACAATACTACTTTGAACTTGACACCACAGTAGCGTTGAATCACCAAGTTTGGATGGATTGGTGTGGTTCCTCTACTCCTAGGACACCAGAATATCAAACCATGAACGAAAAAAGGCATGAGAGAAAGGCATATTCTATTGGCTAATGATTGTGCGCCCCCAACCTTTTGATACACAATAAATTGTCCATCCATTTTTACAGACAGATTCAATGGTTCAATTTTTTCATCAATTATGTTTCTGCATCTGGTAAATAAAAGGGTAATCTCTCACATTCTACTAGAGAAGAAATTAAAAAATAATAAACCCTATAGGTTGACGCCACAAATTCCACTCAAAACCATACATATTCCTAGAACCACTAAAACTCTTGAGAAGAGCGCATTCGTATATCTCAATGGATACTTACAACTTCCTTAAGACTCAAGAGATTAATTTATTACAAATAGCACAGACTCAGTAACCAAGAAAAAAGAAAACCTATAGTTATAAAACTGCTTTACAACTAACCTTGCCAGCCCTTGAGAAAAATTCATACACGTCTTTTTCATCTGCCTTCAAATGAATCTGCAAAAATTGTTAACCATGAAACTAAACTTGAAATTAAGGCAAGCAATGACATTAAAAAACAAATGGAGCAACTGGATGATATATAGTCCATATGGAACAGATCTACTCCACCTGATAAACAAACACTGTTCTCTGATCCCGCTCAGGATCAACCTCAGGTTCTCCACCTTCCTCCTTTTTGTCTTTGTGTCTCCTACAAGAGGGTGCAAATGAAAATCACTAATCCCAGATGTTTGTAAAAAAAACAAAGAAAAAAAGACGAGATATAATTAAAAGCAAGTCATGAAATGGAGAGTCATAAAGCAAATGATAGAATAAAGATGCCTAGATAGTTGAATACGAGGAACTTTTCCCTCTCAAAATTTTCCACAAACAAACAAAAAGAACACAATTTATCGAAATTTCCACTATCATTGGATAAAATCCCCGAGCCATGGAGCACGATCCTGCAGGAACTACACTGAGTTAACATGGGAGGATCGGAGAATCCACAACATGAAACTAAGAGAGCTGTCCTCTTAATTAACAAGAAACAACCTTTCAACACTGTGGATCATTGCAAGTTAATTGAAATTGACACCAACAATGGAAGCAAGAAATCCAACTCAAGCAGTGAATTCACAATATGTACCTTCTATAAATAATAATCTTAAATTGAAACAGCATCACCATTTTGCATCGATGGCAATATGAAAGGACCTATTTGCATTATTTTGGAACCCGTTAGCACTTTACATATATAGAGTAGTACACCCAAAATAGAAGATAAGATATACATCCCAAGACAAGAACACAGTACAAGAAAATTTGATGTGAACACTTACAACTAACCATTTCTGTTATGCCAAAAACAAATGAAATTACATGCTCACTGAGATGCCATAAAACCATGTATAAGTTTGTACTCATTATATATGATAATAACAAATTAGGAAACAGACCACCAAATCAAAATTTAAGTTTTTTTTAAGTAATCAAAAATTAAGTATTCTGAAAATGGTAGGGTGATAATTATGGTGAAAAGGATTAACAGAATTCAAAAGCAAGGCATCCCCAGAATATGCATCCCAAACAGAATTTTACTTGTTACCTCAAAAGTGGATGAACAAGATGCTAACAGCAAAATCATGTTCACAAGAAGTTTAAATGAAAAAAGGCTGACAAGAAGAACAAAATCATGTTGACCAACAAAACCACCGTTGCACAAAATCGTGATTCTCACATGACATGGAAACAGAATCTAATCGAACTAACACTCAGGTAAGAATTAGGGCACGCTAAATCTCCTCTAAACCTACAACTTCTTAGTCAGGTACTTGATGCAGTCTATCCTGCAAAAAGGAAAAATAGTTTTTTTTTTTTTAAGGCCAATCTTCCAGCCCACTGAACACTGAATTTCCACAAGCAATAGAAGGTGAAGTGCTTCTCTTAAGCAAAGTTCATCACTTCCTCACCAGCATTTCTGCAACAGAATGAATACAATTAAGCAACTCAGTTCAAAGGTGGAGGATAACTGAAATCACAACACAGCATCACCACCCTGGTCACAACCTCCAACACTGAAACCCCCAATCTTGCAATGCAAGCTTTAAAATGAATCCAGAAGTTCTAGGAAGAAACACTTAAAACCCATGATCTCAGTTCCTTTGCCTGGCCCAAATGCCAGAAAGACCATCTGGAGATTGCTCTAGCATATCTGCGATTCCCAGAATCTAATATTCAATACTCAGAATTGCAAGGCAGTCAATAGTTTACAACTAACTACAAGTAACTTACTAGCCATTTGGGAGAATTTATATTTAATATAATAGTTAAGGTAATCAACTCACAAAGAGAACAAAACCACACAATAACGGTTTATCCTCATGTTTAGTTTGCTGGTGAAACAAAGGGCATCCATCAAAAGAATTTAGATGAAGGAGAAACCACTCATAAGTCAAGCTAATAAGCCAATGCTGAAAAAAGAAACAAGCAAAGATCTGCAAGAATGGACTGACTAACAAGCCATCATTTCATAAACCACAAAACAGTCCCGAATTGATTTACTATGCCATTGGAACACCTATGGATGTGGTTCATAATTTCATACACTTACACCTTCAATTTTTCCAAGTGTCTCATTAATGGAACTCCTTGAAATAACCCCCAAACATATTTTCGCAAAATCAAACAATGATAACAAAATTATCCAAGACAACATCATACCGGATAAGAATAAAATCCAAAAAGATGAACTTTACCTAGCTAAATCAACAAAATGTTGAAACTATTTCCATAAAATACAAAGGCTGGTTGACCTAGAAACTCATCAATTAAATTTAGACCAGAAGAGAATCTTCCATAGCAATGAAGTAGTGGAAGCCTCATAACTTCTATTATCCAACCTTCAAAACTAAGAACCAGAACTAAAAGAAACCAATAAGTAGAGATAGAGATACTTGGGTACTAGAGGGTAGGAAATTATCAAAAGGGGGACAGCATTAGCTTCCACATCCTTTTGGAAAGTGAGACACTAATTCTGAGCTCTTCCTCAAAGGCTGACAAATGAACTAGAAGTGTACAATTAAGAAAGCGAAACACAACTGTAAGAAAATCTTTTTTACGATAAAAGGAATAACTATCTGTAGCTTTCAATTGCACAAACACAATCACTTTACATAACCTGAGAAGGTAGAAGGAGCCAATAACAATAACAGCTCGCATGTCAATCTAAGAGCATGACCACACACACAACATTGTTATCTTAACATGGCTTAATTTGATTAACTTTTCATCCATTGACAACCATTCACACTACTGTATACAAAAGCCACTTCGTCGACTTCATAAAAAATGGTAGGATGGTCTTTATAGCTTTATTAGATGCTTCTGGAAACTAAGTGAACGAAAAACAAACAATCAGGTGTAAAACAAACAAAAGTCACAAATTGCAGACTTTTTTTCTAACCCCACAGTACATACAAAATTCACAAAGATATTTACTCGAGTAATTTGAAAAGATGCAAGAACAACATATAGCAAATAATACCTGCTTTCTCTGCCCCTTTCTTTTAACCCTTTCTCTCTATCTCTTTCTCTAAAGTCCTTGTCCCGGCTTCTTTCCCCATCCTTGCTTCGAGGCTGCTCTGTACGGCTACTGCTTCGACGAGTACGCTCTTTTTCAGTCTCCTTGCCCATCTCCCTCTCCCTTTCACTATCTCGATCACGGACACGCTCTCGATCTCTATCTTTGTCTCTCTCATTTCTCTCCTCTTTATCCCTACCTTTATCCCTATCCCTATGTTCCCGGCCATTATGATGTCGATCCCTCTCTCCATCTCTAGATCTTGATCTATGATGAGCTGAGCCTCTTTCTGTTTTGATGCTATTATCATGAGAATCCTTCCGAGATTTCGAATGCTTCGAGCGATGATGATCATCATTTCCATCATCCTTCATATCACTTCTATGTTTTGAACCCCGATTATGGTCTTTCTCTTCAAGTTTTAAGCTTCCATCGCCACCGTTAGCAGTTTCCTTCACTTTCCTCGTTACAGGATTTTCAACGGTTTTCTCCAAGTAGTCATACTCATCAAAATCCATCTCAGGTGACAATTACTTGAAAACAATGATCCAAGTAAAAATTTTGATAACTGCAGAGTTCAAGAACAAAAAAAACAATAAATTGATCAGTTTCAAGAGTTTTGACACCAGAAACAAAAATTAAAAAAATAGGAATCCAGGGGTTTCAATTTGAGTTGAGATAAAAATTGGAAAAATTCTGTAGTGAATCAATGGAAAAACTGGTTATGAGATTTAAGAACCTAGCCATAATCAGGGTTTTTGAAGTACTAAAAATTGGTTTTCAAACTTCTAATGTTTAGATTTGTGCTCGAGTATAATCTACCAAAAACAAAATAACAAATTCACAAAGCCCTCCTACAAGATTTAATGATCAAATTACAATTTGTACATCAGTTTATGCCTAGTTGAGCAAGTAACTCACTCCTTACTATTTTCTCCACCGTTCAGATCAACCATGGACACCAATTAACCATCCTTCTCCAAACGTAAAGCCTAAAACTTTCTGGTACCAATCCTCCAACCGAACTAACAAAAAAGAAAAACTATCTTTTTTTAGCAACACAAATTCCCAAAACCCTAAAACAAGAAGTAAAGAGATGCGTACTACAAGGTGAACTTTCGAACTAATCCCTGATCACAATAAACCCAAAAAAACTCCAATGGAAAAAAAAATAGAAGGATTACAAGCTCTTGTTCCTGAAACTTCCTGGTGACCAAACTGAACCTCTACTGTTAGTAAAGCAAAGCCAAAAACAGAAACCAGAAGAGACCTACCTTTATTCAATCCTATTGCCAACAGATATGAATCGAAAACTCTTCACTTGGGTTGCACTGAAGACTCGTCCTTCTGGAGTATATGATATCTCTCCGTCCCTCGCTGTTTCAATGTCCTCCTCACTTTCAACTACGCAGCTTCCATGGCTTAGCTTCTATGTGGGCTTTCTGGGAAAGGAGCCCTAAGCCCACATCTTGCAACAGTCCCAAGTTCGCAACTTGCTTGCAACCATTGAGGACTAAGGATTGTTCTCTGATTCCTCAAAAGACAATAAAGAAAACAACTTTTAGCTATGGAAAGTGTTAATTGAAACAAGTTCAGTAATTGGATCTCAAGACTTTCTTAAATCAAAGCTAGAATGACAATGGATACCTTATCAAAGTTGGTGTAGAATTTGATTTTGTTTTTTCCAATGGATGATTACCTTAGTTTCTTCAGTGAGGAACAAAAAAAAATTGCATCTTTACATATTAGACTAAATTAATAAAAAAATTTGAGTAAGTTTAAATTTAAAAATAGTCAATTCAAATTATCATAATAAATTCGAAGTTGATTTTTCAAAACAATAAAGATTTAACCTAAAATTTATATTGTTGTATGAATCAAATTCAGATTGAATAATTTGAATTTGATTTAGGCTTTGTTTGTTTGAGCTGATAGCTGATAGTTGATTGTGAAAATCTACCTTTATTAACTTATTGAATCATGAATTATTTAGGGCTTGAACAGCTATCAGAAACAGTTTAATGTCCTTTACCAAACAGCTGATAGTTGAATCAGAAGTTGTTTGGAGCTATCAGTTCTTTCCAAACGCTAAAACAAATAGTCTTTTAATCTAAATTTTAACTTGTACCAAATAAAAGATTGAAACGAACCTAATTTTAAGAAGCAACAAAAGTGAATAGTTTGAGGGCTTCAGTTCCCATGGATAGGGAACTTTCATGTTATTTTGAGATCTTTTTTGTAGCATATGAAGTGTTTCATGTTAGGCCCTTACATAACATTTGATATGTAAGCCCAATTTTTGTTAATGAAAATGGTCCAAAAAAACAAATATGAAAGAGAGATCCAATCTCAACTATCTTTACTTCTTTCTTTCTTTTTTTGCATTTTCTAGGAAATTTATAACATTTTGGGGAAAGAAATTTAATGCTCATAACAAATTTCAAATAATTATAGTGCATTTAAAAATCTTTTTATTATTTTTTTATGTTGAATCCTTAAATAAAATTTGTATAATGTCATTCAAATAGCTTATTCTTTCAACTTTGTATATATGGAAATTAAAGTGATTTTGATAAATGGTTAATTATTTCATGTAATGGTAGAACAACTAAAAGAGAGCTCAAAATTTTACCAATGACAATTATATTTTAAACTTTAATAATGTATTGGGAAAACAATAATTAGGGCTTAACTCAAACTTTAATCAAATAAATTTGTATGATTTTTATTTTTATTTTTATAACATTAAAATATATATTTATTATTTTTCATATTCACATATATAAACTTTTAAGTGCACACAATAGTATATAACCCAAATATTTCATTTATACATTTTTTTAAATTAAAACAAAAATATATAAATAGTACTATAGATGATGTGAAGTTACCTTAATTTTGAAGACCCAAAACTAAGAAAATGGTCCATTGTCTTGAATTATGACAAGTGGTTAAAGATGAAAGTTCTTGTCCAAGATGATACCTTCAAATTAAAAGACTTTTTAGGGATTCCTTAACTACAAAATTATTGTTGGAAAATGACTCCTCACCTTGCAATTATCAACTTTATCGTATTCTATTTTGTATTATAAAATATTTATTTTAATTCAATCAATGAAAAGAAAAGTAAAATATGAAAATAAATATAACTATGAGATGGGTTTGTAATTAGGGTTGACAAGGTTTGCTTGGCTCGAAGTCTATAAATATGACTTGAATTGATCAAATTTTAGGATAAATTTGGATCCCTTTTTTAAATTTTGAGTTTTAAAACAAGTTTAGACTAGATTCAGGTTGTCTAAGCTCAGCCTAGCCTGAAGATTCCTTATGGGATGAAATGTTTTGCGAGTAGTGACAACAAGGGGAAATGTCATGATTGGAAGACACAAGAAAGAAATTGTGGTTCCAGTAAGTTGTTGCACAAATGTTATATTTTATATGATTAAGCTTGACCCATTTTCAATTTTATTTTTATATTTTATAATATATTTAATTTAAGTTAAACATATAAGGAAAATATTAAAAAAAATTGATTTAGGTAGTAAATAATAAAATAGGCGAATGGATAAAATGTGCACCATTTCGAAATAATAATAATAATAATCTTTTCAATGTTTAGATTTGATTAATTTAATATATGAAATGGAATAATTAATAAATGTATGTGGACCTAGTTCACTTATTATTCCATTATCCTAACATGGATGATGCATCTTAACTAATGAGATTTTGGGACAATGGCTATGGGTGGACCTAATTTTATGACTTCTCCAGTGATATTAGTAGAGATGGGCTCGGTTCGGTCTCGTTTTGACAGTTTGCTTCGATCTGAAATTCGTCAGATTTAAATTTTTTAAAATCAAATCATATTAAAATTAAAACGATATTTTTTCCCACAAATTCAATCTAAAATTTGATTAATTTGAATCAAATTAAAAAAAAATTATAAAATTGAATATATTAGCCTTCAAGGCAAATCTTGGGGAGTTGTACATAAGAAGTTTAACAAGATCAGAGCCCACAAAATAAAATGAAAACAAGACAAAGAAAAATCTTTAGTCCAAAGATATCTATCTATGCGGCCAGTATATCATTGAGTTATAGTCACAAATAGACTATTCCATCATACGAGTTAGATATGTCATTGATCTGCTAAGTAAAGAAATTGCTTTGTGTCCCAGTTCTATGCTTCTATCTGCATCCGGATGTGGATCAACAATTATTGACATAGAGATTCCTTTGGTATGGCAGTGTCTTGGAAGATGCGTATGTTTCTTTCATCCCATATTCTTGTCATTGAAGAAATGAGTACAATCTATAAACATTTATTGGCTATACTATGCGGGTACCTTATCAATTTTATGTGTTCCCAATCTAGATTTTGAAATCGTCTATTTGCTAGGCATATACTACTACTCAAGTCCTCCCATATACTAGAGCTATAGTGACATTGAAAGAACAAGTGATCGATCAATTTTTAGGCTTATTGGCATAAACAACATCAATTAGTCATGTAAGTAAACTTGTTCAATCTATCAATAGTCTTGATCTTGCCTTTGAGAACAGTCCACATTAAGAAAGTATTTATAGGTAGATTATAACTCTTCCAAACCTGTTTAGTCCAAAGTATATCTAATAGATGAGAGTATAGTCCCTCATTACTTGTCTTTAGTGTATATTTCTCATCCTGCCTATGTTTCCAAATAGAGAGGTCTGGCTCGTCGATACAATCATTCCACCTAATTTCCTCCAACAAACTTCAATTGATATTCAATCTCAAGAGTACAATTTTATGTGAGAGGCTTGGGCTACTGTGCTTTGCAGTGGGATGACATATTTGAAGGGTGCAGTAGGAAAAGTGTATTAAGGGTCCTACTGATAACCAACTATCATACCGGAAATTAATGCGTCTTCTGTTGCCAAGTAATGCTATAAAATCAGACTAATAGTGTTTTCTCAGCCTTAGTATAAAGATC
>JANIMX020000538.1:515894-529993 GCA_024582655.2 Erythroxylum kunthianum
CCAATCAATGTCCTCCCGTCACTGTCTCGCTTGATGAAGGTAATATAATTTTAGTGGAATCATCAATCTGTTGAAAATTTCTGTTTAGGGAGAGGGTGAATGGGTCAGGATATACGGTGACATCATTGGGGTCATATGAGTTTATGGTACTAGGCATGTTCTAAAGAGTACTTTGATCATCGTTTCAGAGTGCCATTGGCGAGGGGATGACTCGCAGAGACCACGCTGATGTCTCCAACCAGGTCTTGTTGTGCAAGTTCTTGGGGCTTAGTTTCAGTTTGTTGTCTTGATTGCTTTGTCTAAACCCTTGCATTTGGATTTCAAAACCTTCAGCTTTATGCAAATTATGCTATTGGAAAGGATGTTCAGGCTATGAAAGCTGTTGTTGGAGAAGAAGCCCTTTCGTCCGAAGATCTGGTCTTACACTTTTCCTTTCTCAAATGAAGAGTTTCTGCTTCTGTATGTAACCACTCCTTATTAAGCTATTAACGACATTGTTCCTCCGAACAGCTTTATCTCGAATTCTTGGACAAATTTGAGAGGAAATTTGTCAGTCAAGGAGCTTACGACACTCGCAACATCTTCCAATCACTCGATCTGGCATGGACACTGCTACGCATCTTCCCCCGCGAACTACTCCATCGTATCCCAGCAAAGACGCTCGACCAATATTACAGTCGGGATTCAACCAATTGAGCTACAAGGTTTTCCCAGAACCTTTTTGATTTAGTTGTTTTGGATGAGTGCTAGGAATTTGTTCACTTGCATCTTTGTCCACTCCTCCATCATTCAGAAACAATAAAAGGTTATTTGTCATTTAGGGATCCAAATTTAGATGCCCTTTTGGTTTCATGTTTTGAAGTTTTAAAGATTCTTTTGTTTCCAATCCCAAGTCCCCTTTTGATCTTGTAATTTATTGATTAGTACACATAGTGAAGTGCCCTAGCGAGATGCTTGTTGTATTGCTTTTAAGATGACATTTATGGATTCCTTTTTCACTTCCAAGGACTCAGTTTGTCTATGTTCTCAAATCCAATGAACTTTTAAGAGCTGGAATGCAATTAAAGATGATAATAAGTTGGATCGGATATGATATGATCCCTTAAAGCTTTAGCTTCTCGAATTTTTTTTTATATTTGGACTTGAGTTCGAGTTTGATTGGGTTTAAATACTCGAGGTCGAGTCTGAATTTGTTTAAATATCACTTGATTTTAAAAAAGTTCAAACGAGTCTGAATCAATTAAAAAAAAAAGATGTCATTTTGGTCTCAATTCGAGATCGAGCAATTTGAGTTCATTCGACAAAGCGATATTATTTTAAATTCAGACCAAGTCTGAGCCCATATTTGAGTTTTTTACATTAAAAAAACATAAATGTTTAGTGTTTGAAAAGATCGACAATTTCCAACAGAAACATACAAAAAAGATAAAATCTTTCGAGCTCGATAAGCTTGTTAAAGATCAAACCCAACAATGTAGTTTGTTCACTATGTTCTTGTAACACATGTCGAACTGGAAGCCAATTCAAAACGACGTCATTTACAAAAATAAACATTTGTAAGCCGGAACTAAAAGTCGTCTTCTTGCTCTTTTTCTGTCTATGGCCACTGAAGCTTGTTAGGTTTAAAGGTAAGAACTTTCATCTCTCAAAATTTCTGATATGGGTTTTCTTTGGTTTGATTAGTAATTACGAGAATTTTGTGATTTGGGGTTTAGTTGAATAAGAAGATGATGGAACCTGAGGTGGTGAAATCGGAGATGGTGTTACCGACACACCTGAGCTTCAAGAGGATACAGATGTACGAGAAGTACCCAAAAGGCCAATCAAGAGGCCGCCATTGGAAACACCTTAAGCAGATTCTTCAGGCCGAGAATTTCCAGAACTACCCTCCTGATGAACCCAACTGTAATGCTACTTCCCTAACCTTGGCTTCTTTGATTGTTTTCCCATTCAAGCTTTACCTTTTCTGCAGCTTTTTTGTTCAAAAATGTTCAACTTTGTGTTTTTATATCTCTTACTTTTTCTTCATTCACCTAACTTTAGATGCCATATTCACTCAAATGTCTGCCTGGCAACATTATTGTGAGGATTGATTCGTGACATTCCTAATTGCTTGAAAGCTTAGTCCAGTATTGTTTCTTTAGGGATATATTCAAGTGTGTTTCTGTTTAGGTGTGGAACTGAATTTGGCATGTAATTGATTCTGTTTGATGTTCTTCTTCTCCATGTTTGGATTGATCTTGGCTGTTAAGTAATCAGGTTTTGATTTCCTTTTGCTGGGTTTCCTTCTCAGATGTTAATATCGAGTCACCACCTTCCATACATCCATGCAGGAGGATATGTGATATAACAGGATACGAGGTGTGTGTAACATGTGCTTACTATTTCATTAAGTGCAAGGTTGTGTAAATTTTATACTAAGGTGCATTGCCAATGGTAAGCGCAATCAAAGAATTGCAGAAGTTTTGATGAGTTGATAAATGGGGAAATCAGTTGACTTCACCGTATAATGAGTTGGTGAGGGACATGTTCTTTTGTAGATAACAGTTGTTGACATTGTTAATGATTTGCTTAGATGGTTTATACTAAGATTTGATTATACTTTCACCTGCAATTTCTATATCTTATTCTTTTCATGTTTCATGAACCCATATGAGAACTTTCAATGTCAAAGCCTCTTAATTTTCAACATATACCTTTGATTTGAGTGTTAGGCTACTAATATCTACTACCTTTGTTTAACGTTTGGGCTGATAGTTCTGTTATTTGTCTCACCTTGTGTGAATTTAAACTATTTCAAAGTTGAGATGGTTTCTTGGTTTGCACTTTCAAACTCTATAGGTGATGACATCTTGGCATTTGTGTGATGGTGACTGATTCTGTCTGATATTGATAAGTGCTCTGATGGACAATATGTTTGATAAAGAACTTGATTTATCTTTTGTTGGAAGTTCAAAAGCTAGAAACTCTTTTCTTTTAACTTTTGTCGAGTACAAGCATGACATCTATATGAGTAGGAAGAATAATTGACTGCTGGAGCTTCTCCAAAATTTAAGGACACTCCTACGAGTTGTCACCTTTCTTTTGTCTCCAAAATCAGAATGCTAGTTTCATTTACCGGATAAACTTAAACTTACTTCTCCAGCATCTATCCTTAGTCTAAGCTATACCAGTACACAACATCAATTTTACTCATCTTACAAGCTTTACATACTGATTTATCTTATAAATGTTCTTATTACGAAATGATTCCTGGAGTAATGCTGTCTGTTCATAAAAGTATTTTACTTGATAATACAAAATTCATGTTATGTTTCAGGCACCCTACCATGATCCAAGAACCAAGCTCCGTTATGCGAGTGCCGATATCTTCAAGCTTGTAAGATCACTCCCAAATGAGTATGTGCAGAGATATCTAGCTTTAAGAAATGCGGCTGTAGTTCTGAAATAGCTCAAAGAACTATCATGTTCCTTTGTTGGGAATTGAAATCTCCAATTTCTCTTGGTTCAACCAAAAGCAGGAAAAGGTAATTTGTGGCAGTATTTTTTTAATACAAGTAGACTCTGAATTCTTTCGCTATAACATTGATATCCATCAATAATTCTGCAGTTGTATCTTATGATCTAATATCTGTGTTTATACTATACTGTATTCGCATAGGATTCATTTTAAGACCAGTAAACTGATTTAGAGGATTAATCGTCTTAAATGTACTGATAAAAGGATTTAACAGATAATCATCATCGATTAAATAAACGTTCAGTATCGAGATATTACAGAATCAGTGGCTTCTGTTAAGAAAATCTAAACAAGAGATGCAGAGACTAGCATAACAACTGCCTGCATTTGTTGCTTTGGTTATAGATGCTTGATCAAGAACCGAGGTTAACATAAACTGGCTGTCTATACATATCTTCCTGAACATTTCGATCCCGAGCTATTTATTGATCAAAAGTTCTTGTCAGCTTGAGGATCAGAAATTAGCTTGTTCTCAACCATTACAAGACAGTGTTACAGCTTTCAGGGCAGACTCGTGAAGAAGTTTTCGTTGAGACTTGAACTAAACAAGTGGAAGAACTCTCAAATTGGATTGAAGTTGTGAAATTTATTTGTGAATCATCAGAACTAGAAACAGACATCACAATTGGCATCAGTAATCCAGTTCTACAGGTGTTAGATTAGATGTTTTGTGTACTACTCAGGATTCATCTTTTTATCTTGATTGATAATCACTTTTTATACTGAAACAGCAGTTTTGCTCAAGGCTCTGATTCGGATAATCTTTCTTGGACTCCGTTGCCTTTATTCGACCGGTTATTCTTTGTTCTTAGGCTACCCGACTTGGATAGTCTTTCCTGGACTCTCGGTTGCCTATTCTTTATTCTTTGGCTACTCAACTGGGAATCCGATCAAATCACAATGTAGAAAATTTTCTCCGGGAATCTGAAACACAAACACACAGTTACAAACAAGTAGAATCTGCAGAAGAGTTTGAAAATAATTTGCAATCATTCAAACACACTCGCACCTGACTACTAAGATGAGTACAATGACTCGTGATATTAAATCAACAAATCTAATTTGATTAAATCTCTAACAACTAAAAGATAGCAGCCGGGTAGAAAAATCATAAAATGTAGGAGAAATATGAGATCTCAGCAACTTCTGAGAAATCCTGAGGCAGAGGCAATAACCATCCTGACATTCCAACTCCAAGCGTTAAAAACCATAACAAGAATCGAAGAAGTCCTAAACTTGAGTTGACACATCACCTGTTTTTGTCCAAAGCTTACAAATTTAAACTCCAGAAGCAAGATTATCACTATGGACAAAGGTTCTTATCGATGCCAACTCATCAAAAATCAAGCTTTTTAGCTTTTTGGGCAGGTTAAGTTCACTTGGAATCGTTGACAATGAAAAGCTGGACCTTTTGTCCAGAACAACATAAAATCCAAATTTCAGAAACCAATGAAGGAAGGCCTAGTTATTACCAATTGGTTTTGAGAAATGCATTTAGCTTCAGGCATTAGGACAAAAAGATAGAGAAGAATGAAGATTGCAATATAACAATAATTATAAACTTTTTTTTCTGGTTTGCAAATTCAGTTTATCATTTCATATTTACAATACATTAAACCAAATTAGACTGAAATCTCAGTTTATCTTTTCCAAGTTTATGCATGACAATAGACCGAACCGACTCGGGTCCTATAAGCCCCATACAGACTCGAGCCAAAATACTAACTCCAGCCAAATGGCTCCCATATTTAGCTTAGCATTTATTGCTGGTCCCTGCTGTTTTCAACTTAGGTTCCAGACTTCTAAAATTAACTTATCAAATCTGTATATTATATCAACATTGAAGTATACATAGAAGGAAGTGTGCTGACTTCTTATACTGCATGCATTTCACAAGCGAGAAACTTATCTACAATGGAGGAACTGATTCTTGGCTGCTTCAGACTCTATTCTGTCCCATTTTTCTTTCCTCTTGGCCTGCTCTTGGCGAGCCAAGTATTCTCTGAGTTCCATTTCTTCCAAGCACTTTTCGTATAGATTCGGATCGGCTTCGTCGAGCATGGTTTTGATGTTTTCTGTCAGTTGTTTCACACTTTTGCTCCAGTGCCATTTCAAGTTCTTTTCCATTCCCTCAACAACTACTGGGAACACTTCTTCCATTGACATGAATGCCATTTTCACAAACTGTTCATTGTTCCAAATGTATAATGCACGTTCTGCAACCTGAAAAGTTTAAGTAAAACTTCGATCAGAACGGAACAGAAGAGAGGAAAACCGTATCAGATAGTAATAGCACGTGAACCTTTTGAGTCACAGTCCTAAACTTTTCTGTCTTAGCAACCAAGATTCACTGGTGTAGGACTGATGAACACTAACTACATTGGATATGTTAAGAAACAAACGATACGTTCTATGAGGTTTATGTATGTATTTGATTCTCCTGAAAATATTGTCCTGAAGATTTTTGAAAACAAGGTGAATGAATTCCGGGGAGAATCACAAAAAGCATTCAACAATAGTGGTACTGAGTATGCAAGAGAATCATGAAGAAACTAATTCAAAAAGTTAATGGAGCTTACCTGTGAGTTCCAACTGTTCAAGCACCTTGCAATCTGGGAACATATAGGCAAAGCCAGCCTTCTGTACTGACCAGGATCTACGTGTTCCACCAGTTCCTCCAACTCACCGATTAGCAGAACTTCCTTTTGACTGCTAGCCACAGGCCAATATCTTAGGATTGCTCGGATTACTAACCCGCCAAGCGCCGGCTCCTTCTGCACAAATTGGCTAACACAATAAGCCAACTGCCGATGGTAAACATGCATAACCTTTGTCTTGTGCAAAGGAATAAGCACTCTCATCAAGAACAGCTTATGCTCCTCCTTCAGTGGAACTGTAAATCCATTAATGATGCTTCCCCATATCTCAAGCATCTCGCTGATTCCACAGTGCCTTTCTGTCTCAAAAACGTGGCGAAAGAAGACATCATTCATCGATTTCCTCATGAACGACCTGTAAAAGGTGAATCTAGAATATATCCTATGGTAAACGTTCTTCAGGTTCTCTCTTTCTCTGGGGTCTTCAGACTGAAAAAGGCATAGAAGGTGCAGAACAAATCTGTCATCAATGTAATCACGAAGTTTCTTAGGATCCGTATTTAGAACTAGCCTGAGTAGGATATCATAAACAAGCTGCAGGTGTGACCATGAAGGAACAAGAGTTGAAACAAGTTCTTCATCCTCAGGTAAATCGTTCACAGTAAAGTTGCAAGATGCAGGTAGAGGCCTGAAGAGGTTGACTGAGAGCATAGATACCAGAGGACGTAGAATTTGATCAGGAATCGGCTTGTCTAAGGACTTTACCATACCAAGAAGCTGAATAAGGCCAAGTCTCTTCAATTCTTGGTCCGAGTAAGATTCTGAAGGATTAGTGAACGAAAAGAGCACGCAACATCGGGAAATAGTCGACAGGATGTCTATATTTTCAAAATCAGGGACTTTTTTCTCAATGGTTTTGGAACTGAAACTATTGCTAATACTATTACTGAAAGGATCTAACTCAAATAGGTGCTGCAAGGTGGTGGAAAACTTTCTTGGAGAGTTACTGTGAGCACCCATTTTCTCCTGCTACGTACTTTGCTTTTGTGTCCCTCCTTTTAGGTTGCTCCCTTATGCAGGCCTTCGACCACTCCTATGGAGATCGATAATGTTAAGGAATCATAGCTTCCTGACTAAGTTATTGTTGTCATCAAAGATGTTGGAAGGTAGAGATCATTCCTTGGGGTGCTAATCTTAAACATGACAACCATCAGATGAGGACAAAAGCTCTTGTAATATCCAATGATGAGCAACAAAAAATTTCCCTCCAGTATCAGATTAGGCAATATAATGTCAGGATCAAGGATCTTAAGTTTTCTTTGCCCCTGAGTAGATATCTCCAATATTGTAAGAATTGATGATACTGACAGCTTGTTGCAACTCATATGGGGATACCAGCAAGAGGACAACCATACCAAACCAAAATCTAGCATTTACAAATGTGCCTGACCAACCAATCACCTGTCTTTGCAAAACATAGAACCTTAATTGGAGAAGAAATTTTAAGGAGGAAAGAAGTTTCAGATTCAATGTTTGAACTAGTTAATGGCCCTTGGCCCTTCCTTTGTTGAAGGAAAATGGCTAGAATATGGTTCTGATCAGAATCTAACATTCCTGTTCATGTCAGGGCAAAAAGGAGAGACCTTATCAGTAATATAAGTAGGTAAAATGAATAAAAATTACGAAGAACTTCTTCCTCAAGATAGCAATTCAACTTTCAAGAACCAGAAACAAACACCTGAGGGATAATATCATGTTGCCTTTTCTACATAAAAACTAGGAAATGCAAAGGCTGTGAAAAGAACCACAGAATCAAAAGGGAAGCCTGATTCGTTTAGAAGGTACTACAATGTAGTTCCGGACAAGGTTTAAGGTACGATGTCTGTAACAACATATCGACATTACTGACAGTGAGCCAAAAGTTAAACTTAAACCAGTATCTTCCAAACCATTAATAAGCAGGGTTACATACAGATAAACTAAACCAAATGCTAAAATAGCATCAAAATTGTAGATTCACACGAAATGGAAAAGGAACAGGAAGTTGTTGCTGACAGTTTGTAGTTCGTTACATTGATCGTTAGCAAAAATGGAAGTTTGAAAGGTTAGAATTCATTGAGAAGCTGAGCCACCTTTTTTTCTCAGCATGTGCAAGACAAGGTTGCAATATTAGACCTATAACCACAGCTATCATACTGATAGCAATGACTTTGAGAGAAGCAAGTGCTAAAACCACTAAAATTAGGAGGGTTGGAGGGATACACATCAGAATTGCTCCTGCTGTCCCAACAGGTATCTTATAAGGTCTTGGTGCAGTAGGACTTTTGATTCTCAGTTTAATGAATGCAATGAATTCCATAATCATTCCGATACAGTATAAGAAGTTTTCTGCAGCTACAATCTCCTGGAAGCTCAACCACGAGAGCAAAATCACGCCGGACGCAGAGAATAGAATCCCGGTACGAGGAGTTCCATAAGGAGACCTCTTGGCAAAGAATTCAGGAAGCATCCCGCGTTCTGCCATTCCGAGAAGTTGAAACGAATCACTGCTCATCTCAGCCACAAACATTCCCATATTTGACACAGCAGAAGCTCCTTGGACCCAAGATCTTAACCAAACACCTCCTATAATTTGAGCTACTTCTGAGAAATATCCAGAAGACCACAATTCCCGATCAACTGGAATAGCTCCAGTACCTATCAGGATCGGAAAGAAGTATCCGAAAACAACTAAGATAATAGCATACAAAAGAGCTTTAGGGAGAGTAGTAATTGGATCTTCCACCTCCCCTGCAAGAGTACTGATCGAGTCCCAGTAGTTGAGATTCCAAAAGAGGACATTCAAGTACAAACCCCAGTCCACAGTGCTCAGGTCTGCCACAAGCCACCTTGAAGGCTCTATTTTAGGAATTGACACAAGTCCCATGAAGACAAAGGGAAGAAGTGAAAACACTCCTAAGATTATGGAGACCCATCCAACAATGGATAATCCTCTATAGTTCAGGTATGTGAGAGCTATGGTTAACACAAGAATCGCTATTATTCTAGGGAAGCCACCCTCCAGATCTGGAATTGCTGACTTCAGATAATCTAGGAACAGAACTGGATACAATGCATTATCAATAACCCCACTTAGCCATTTCATCCAACCTTGTTGGAAGCCCCAGTATGGTCCCAGAGCTGATGAAACCCAGACAACATACCCACCATTCTCAGGAAACATAGTACCCATTTCTGCAGTTATTAATGCTTCTGGGATGCTCCAAATGATTGGGAACAACAAGAACCCAAGAAGGGCTAAGAGTGGTCCACCTGCTTTGACACTGTCTTCCACACCAAATGGTCCTCCAGAAACCTCATAGAAGATCAGAAACACAAGTGGTAAAACTGAAACCCTCTGGTACTTATCTAAACTTGGACAAGATGCCTCCCCTAAAACCACATACTCAGCAGCAATGTTGGACTCCGCCATGTGAGCAGAGTTTTGTTGCTTCTGCAAGCAACATCAAGAGAAATATTGTCTAAGAAGTTCTATTCAGAGTCATTAAGAACTCAAATCATAAGATACGAAGAATGCCATTACAGATTAGAGTGACTTCTTCAAGAAATATAAACATTAACCAAACAAATGACAATTCTTAAAAGACCAACAGACAGAGATCCAGTCTTTTCAACTAATGCCAGCTAAAGGTTTCAGCTTTTCTCAGACCTAGAAAACAAAACACAAACAGGTTCACAACAACCGACTAGAAAACTGAAAACAAACAAATGGAGTGTAATAGATTTCGTTTCTTCAAATCCATAACAAGGAAAACAAGAACATGAAAGTGAACTAACTTTGTTTCTTGTCTAATATTAGCACATTCATTGTTCTTAAATATCCAACAAACAAGAACACAGCTTTACCTCTCTTCTGGGTTGGTCGTAGAAGAAAATCATGGGCAGGAGACAGAAGATGAACAATGCAACCTTAAACACTCCAAACAATTATGAAATTCTAAAATGTAAAAAAAAAAAACCATGTGTCAGCATTACAAAAAGGGAGTGTGTGACTTGGACACCACGTGTCTTATCCTCAGGACGCCACGCCATTTCAGGGTCTCACCTGTGACTCTCATGGTCCTTTGCTTGGTGAAGAGAAGACATGAAACATGAAAAAGGTAACTCCTTTACCAGTCCTTCAACAGGGTTTGATCCTAACCAAGTTCTTATTCATTAGTGCAAGATGACATTTCATCATTGTGATCTTCTGTACCAAGTAATCATGATCATGACTTAGAAACTATATGGTTTTAATGCTAAGTATGAAAACTTAAACAATTTTGGTTCCTTTGTTGTGTTAAATTCTTAATTATAAGCACCTTAACTAATAAAGAATTGATTAATCAAAATAATATTATTTTACTTAAATTTTAATTAAATTTAAACTCAGATAAACAATATTCAAATTCAAACAATTTAATTAAAATTTAAAATAGATTAAAAAGGATCAATTTATTGTCTTTCTTAATTACAACTTAATTATCTTTTAATAATAATAGTTTAAGATAAGAGAAAAAAAATTGAGTAGATAAAAATTATTGGATATTAAAATTTAATTTTACATGTCAATTAAGATATTTACTTCTTATTATAAGTTATAAAAAGTAATAAGATCATGATCGGAGATGAGAAAAAGAAAAATTTTCTTCTTTGAGAATAATCAAAAAAGAAAATTGTTCAATTGGAACATGAAAATGTGACTGAATTTGTTATAGTTACCATTCGGGACGGAGAGTGAACTCAACTTACATGCAAGTTAAATTATAATAATTGTAGATATAAGTAGTAGGAAAATGTCTCTAAATTTGGAATAATTTAGCATAATATAACATGGAATTATTAAAGGTGGGTTTTTGAGCAACTGAGAAGGTTATTTCTTTATAAATGAAATGTTACAGGTTCGATTCATAAAAACGAACTTTTGTAAAAAAATATATAAAGGAAAAGTTGCGTATAATTAATGACTCTCACATGTAAAATGGAGAGACTGAATTTATTGTGTATTCTTGTATGTGATAACATGGAATTATTGAAGAAATTGCATTATTATATGTATGTAAAAATGGACAAATTAAATATCATATATTTTCTTATCAAACACATCACGTGCTTGGCTTACTATAATAATTAACAATAATAAATATGATTTTAACTCAAATTTAAACATATTTTAATTTATTAATTTTAAATTAAATTGACTCAATTTTTTTTATAATAAATTAAATTAAAAAATTATTAATTTAATTAACTAATTTAAGTCGAATTGTCCGAGCCCGAACCCGACCCGAATTGTGTATTTCAACCTAGTTGACACAACTCTTTAAGAGATTCCTTCTTATTTTGTACCGAAACACTACCAAATCAGTGTTGCGATTCCCTCCTACTGCTCATGTCTACAGATAAAACCAGAAAAGAAGAAAGCTTGACACTCCATTAATGGAAGCCATACAATCTCTAACTCGGCTTCATGCATAGGATAATCTCACATGTCTGTCTCATAAAACCAATCTTACCCTTTACCATCTTCCATCTCCTCTCCAATTCAACACCATCCTCATGCCAGTAACCTGCCAGAAAAAAGAAAACTTATATGGAACCTTCAACAACTGTTATATCTCAGAACTCATCACCCAATCCAAATCCCGACTCGACCTTCCTCGAACACAACGACTTCAACCACCATTCCTCGTTCGTCGAAGTAGAGATGACCACCGTACAGAGCGGTGGTGGTGGTGCGTACACGAGTTTGAGGGATATATTGCCACCGTCGTCGTCGTCCCCACCGTCGATCGGCTCGCCGACCCACAACTCGAGCTGGTACGAGATACCCATCAAAAACCCACTTGTAAAGCATGCGGCTTTGGCTTACTTACAGCCCATGTCGACGCCGCCGGAGGTTGGCGATCGAGGGCTCTTCGGGGGATTGAAGGAAAAGTGTTGCGGTGAATGCGGGTGTCTTGAGTGGCTCGCCGGAATCGTCGTGAAGCCGTTCAGAGACGTGATTTGGGAGAGGAGTGAAGATATCAACGGCGGAGATGATGACGTAAAAGCCGAGTGATGGTGATGTCGCCGGACGGTGAACGGGAATGTTTTTCCTCAAAATGCTCATCAACTTTGACTGGCAGATAGTGGCAGACTTGTAAATAATGATTCTTTCTCTTTTTTTCTAATTATTAATTTTATAACTTTTGGAGATTGATTGATTGATTAGTAAATAGTTTTTGATATTTATTACATGAGTGTGTTTTGCACTTTTCTCTTGAATCTTGATTTTGTTTTTAAACACTAGGAAACTCACTGCAAAAGGCTATGCTTTGTGATGTTAGAGGATAATCTTTATTGATGGATTTTATAAAAAAAATTATTTTCGTGATTTGAATTTGTGACCTTTCGATTATTGTTATCTGTTGAATAAAAGATTTTTAAATCAATCGATAATATTAGAAGATGAATTATATCTTCTAATTTGTGGGTTAGTGTGAAAGGTGAAAACTAAACTAAAAGAAAAAAAAATAAAAATAAAACTGAAAGTGATAAAATTGAGAAATAATAATTTGTTTCATTGTATGTGTGTCGTCTATCATATTTACACTTTGTATACAATTCAAGTATCGTATATGTAATGGTAACTAATTGATATGTATAATAGTTATCTATACAATTTCAAACTCTGTAAAAGTTTCAGAATAATTCGACATCTATCTTATTTTGGAAAATAATTAATCTGTGCAACGACTAAGATATTGATGCTCTCTCTTCGACTAATATCACAGCTTCAAATACGCCCAGATTATCCGAAATCTTTTCTTATCTGCATACCCTTATCTAATCTTCAAGTTTTCAAATATGAACGGATTATTCATAATTTTATCCTATATGCATATTATTATCTAATTCTTTATGATCATTTGAATCCATCTTCAATCTCTATCCCAAAGATTTAGGAAAGTTGTTATCGCGCTTTGACTTAGTTATAATAATAACTTAGGCCCTTAATCACCATCCACACGAGTTCAGTAATAGTCTCTAAATTCATATAGACTTAACAACCATATTAAGTTGATATTAATTCAGCCGTTGGTTTCCGCTAAATAATCGAATAAGCTAATTACTGTAATCGGCTATTAGTTGAATTATTTTTTGGCGATAACAGTAACAAAGAAATAATTTTACCAATTTTGATTTTGATTAAATCTTAAAATAACATTTTCTTTTAGGTTTTGGATTGTTTAATTGTTCAAGTCAAGTTTGGATAAAATAGTTGAATCGGATCAAAGTCAACAAACCAAAATAAATTTTAACGAATTCGAACATGAGATTGAAAATCTTTTTCCAGATAGTCTGACTTGTTGTCAATCTTAATTTAAAAGCAATTTCCTAAAGCTAAGGTGGCAGTTTTCAGACCATAGTTCACATGTAATATACAAAGTTCACATTTAATATCTTATCATTCTTAAAAGATGTCATTTAATAATTGGGTTGCTGGAAATTTCCATTCCTTTTTTTTTCTCCTCCTCAAAAATTAATCTCCTTGGCCCTTAGTTTGTGTTCATCCATTCACTCTTTCAAGCTCTTTTTGTTTTGCAACTTCTCACGAGACAGATAATTAGGTATGGTAATGGATCGGGTTAGGCCGAACCATTGAATATACAATCTAAGAAGATGTTTGGTTGAGCTTATTGGGGTAGCTGATAGCTGATTGGGTTCCAATCAGCTCTTTAGTCCTGTTTATTAAAGTATCCAATCAGTTGCTAATAGCTGACTGAGAGTCAATAAGCTCCTGATTGAAAAAAAAATTACTTTGGAGCTTTTTTCAATCAGCTGGTGGTAATTGTTTTTAATATCCTTTAAATTTTATTTTATGTAATAGATTGATTCCCAATTAATGTTTAAAAATTAACCTGCCATAAAAATTTGGAATATAAATTCATAAATGATTT
>JANIMX020000538.1:542321-566499 GCA_024582655.2 Erythroxylum kunthianum
AGTCACGAATTCGAGTCACATAAATATTTTTTTTGTAAAATACAAAGGAATAGCTGCGTACATTTGATAACCTTCACTCGACACTTGCAAAGCGGGGAGTCTTGTACATTATGTTTGCCTTATCTAATCTTTGAGGGTGAGCCTTGGAGCTACTGATAAAGTTATTCATTTGTAATTGAAAAATTACGAATTCGAGTTACAGAAATAACTTTTTTATAAAATACAAAGGGAAAGTTGCGTATATTTGATAATCTTCACTCAACCCTTACAAAGCATGAAGTCTTGTACACTAGGTTTGCGTTAGCTAATTTTTGAGGGCGAGTCTTGAAATTACTGGTAAAGTTATTCATTTGTAACTGCAAGGTCACGGGTTCAAGTCACAAAAATAATTTTTTTATAATATATAAAAGTAAAGCTGCGTACAATTGGTGACCCTCCTCCAGCCCTTGTAAAGTGGATAGCCTTGTGCACTAAGATTTACCTGAGTTTTAAGTAAATGGTTTTCTTTCTCGGTCTCTATCTCTCTCTTTTCATATGAATCATTTAAAAATAACTTCTCTATTAGTTATGAGTAAGACTGCGTATTACTAGATCTTTTCTGATTTGCATATCAGCAAAATTTCTATTAAGTATTGTTGTTGTTGAATATAACAATCTCTGTTGTTGTGTAACGTTTTCAAATGTGACTCTTTACGTTACTCCATCGACAACATCAGTAAAATATTAACAGAAACAATCTTTTGAACTGAGTTATCGAATTTTTAAAAGTTTGGATACTTAATCGAAACGTATTTTTTTGTTTCTCCTTCTTATAAAAGATGTTTCGTTTGTGGACAGGTTCCTTATGCAAATGCTCTGATTGCTGCTTTGATTGTCGTTGTGCCTCCAATTGTGAGCAATTCAAGCTTTTTTTTCTTTCTTTTGCTTGAAATCTCATTTACTCTGTAGATTGATCGAATCCATATGTGAAACATACAACTTATGCAGTTACGAAGCATTGCATCGAAACAAATTGGACCAGATGAACAGGTACGATCCCTAAAAGATTTTGAAATTCATTGTTTGATAGCTTCCGAGTCATAATCTATCGAGGACTAGGGATGACAAATTAGTCTGAACTCGATCTAAAGTCAATGAGTTAATCTTAGTTTGATTGAATTCAAATTCGGGTGTTTCAATCAAATCAGATTCGAATTTGATAATTTCTCTTCGGATTAACCTATTATGAAAAATTTGTGTTTGGATTGGCACAAACCCAAGAGTCAATCGGCCAAGTCAAGTTTGATTGAGCTCAGGCTTGGATATTCAACCTGTTCATGTTCATGCCTGAACTCGGGGTTGACCCCACGTATTGCCATCTCTACTTGCTTATACATGTCTCTTTCTGATGCATTAATACAGGGGAAGGCTCAAGGATGCATCCAAGGCATAAGTTCGTTGGGCACCATTATTTCTCCACTAATTTTCACTCCTCTCACAGGTGTGTGAATCTGAAAATTAAAACTATATTACAAGTACTCAAGATGTCTGATCTCTTCTTTTTCCTCTATCAATGCAGCTTTGTTCCTCTCTGAAGAAGCACCTTTCAATTTCCCAGGTTTCAGTATCTTGTGTATTGGACTTGCAATGGTAATGAGCTTCTATTTCTCTGCTTAAAATAAACAAATAAAAAACTCTGAACTATGGTTTCTAACTTTCTGACTAACCAAAATCTTGCAGATGATTTCATTCATTCAAAGTGTTTTCATAAGAACCAGTCCTTCCAAGTCATAAACATGCGTAGCAAAGAAAGCACTCTTCATTGATTCCTGAAGATGTAATTTTCTTTCTGAAGAAGACAGCTTTTGTACCTGCTTAAGACCCTTGTGAATCTTATTAGAGGTTGTGGTATAATCAGCATTTAGAACCCAAATCTGGGAACTAAAAACTGGGAATCTGTCATTTTTCTGCAAATGTATTTGATCCTTAACAATATAATATAGTTTTTACATTAAGTTGCAAAAGATTTTGAGTCGAGCTTAGGCTCCTGTTTCTATCTCTTATTAGAGCTTTTTCGGAGAGTAAGTAGGTATCAAAGCTCATATCAAAAAGAAGAGAAAAGGTCATTGAGACATATACGTATGTAAGTAATCAATTCTCTACAAGTTATATATTTATGATATCTCCTCTCTCAGAAACAATCTGTAAACTAATTTTAGCATCGGTCTTATGAGTTCCAAACTCGACCCAAGTCATTGTCAATCCTTCGGAATAGTTAATTACAATTCACTTTTGTTTGGCATCACTCCTGCCAACTTTTATGTTTTCGTTCTGCAAGCAAAACTGATACAGTTCTACAGTCATACCTTACTAGCATTTGAAGCAAAAACATTCCAATCCCAACATTTTCCATTCAATATGCAACAACAGCAAACATTCAACCAAAAGCCATCAGCAGAAGAGAGAGGAGCTCTAAATGTTCATATTGACCAATGATCCATCAGGGAGTCCAAAAAGTTGAGGAAATCAGTTCACTTATCAGGCTTATACTTTGTGTATTAAAGATAAGAAACAGAACAGAAGAAAAGCAGGAAGCTGTAATAACCAATATATAGGAAGAGAACTTGTATAGACAATTAAGACAAAGCAAATTTGGAGTGCTTCTCAAAAAAGTACTAGTCATATCTCTACGTTATCTACAGTTTACAATCATTTCCGAAAGATCGAAGCCGAAACGTCTAAGCAAATAAGTCTTCATGACTCTGGCCATCTCCTCCATCATCTGAAGAAACATCACTGTTTGCATTGAATGAGAATATAAGCTCTAAAAGCTCCCTACCTGTAGCTGAGCTGTCCTCACCGCGCTCTGGGCTCATCGTCCTCCTTTGTAGTGAAAATAATTGTAGCATCAGCTCTTGCGGTGAAGCAACATGATACATCCATCCTCTAGCCTTCGGTTTCTGTTTAAAACAGAAAGTTTATATTAGATCTTTCACTTGCATCATCATCATCATCATCATCATCATCATCATCACTACTGTCAAGTAAAATAACATCATAATCATAATCGTTATGATGATCATCTTCATCCTCCAAGTCATGATCGTCTTCACTCCCATCCTCACCATCATCCTCACACTCATCCTCATCCCAATCCTTATCCTCATCGCCCCCATCAGAGTCCTGATATTCATAGAAGTACATCGTCATCATCTTCTTCATTAGAAGAAATGCAACAAGGCATCAGAACCTTTTCCAAAGATGCAACATCAGAGAAATTAGTCCCCAGCTACTACATAAGTTTGTAGAACCAACATTTGTACCCAAACTCGCGAGCATTTACCATCACGAGTTGTAAACAAAAATTACTTATCCCCAGGCTTCTGCAGATGGATGGAAACAACTAACCATACCCAAGATAGTCAAACTAAAGCCTATATAAATCAACTCTCCAAACTACATGCTACTTCACTATACCAAAATGAGTGACCACATAAGACAGAAATGTCCAATATAGATCAAGTAGGAAAGAAACTGGACATAGATACAAATGGCTATTAAAACTAAAAGGGAAAAAAATTAAGTCTTTAGTATGCTTCCCTGCCAAAAAAGAAAACCCAACATTTATGTATCATTTGAAGGAAGTTTGATAGTTCAACAAAGGATGCAAGATAAAGAAAAGATACCTGATCTGGAATTAAAACTAGTTTTGTTATTTAGTTAGCTATTTATCTTTATTAGAAAAGGAATTAGAAAATCTTATCTTAGTTTGTCCTTGTTATTTCGGAATAATGAGAATCTTTATTAGAGTAGGAATTAGTTTCAATTCAAGTATTTTAAGTTAAGATTCCTTATTTTAGTAGGATTAGAATTAGGATTAGCATATTCTATGCAACATATTTTTAAGTTTTCTTCTCCATTGACATTAATAAGGAGACATTCATATCAATTACAGGTTCCTTAGTTTTTATAGTGTTTTTATTTCAATTTTCCATTAGCATTGGTAGTTGTCCTTTAGCCTTCCCACATCAATACCAAATTCAACATTTATGATAGATTCAACCACTAACAAAGACTGCTCCAACATGGGAAGATTTTAGATACACAAAAGCATTTACTTTTCAACTTCCAATATCATGTATAACTTACTATCTTGAGGAAACCTCTTCAAATGGAAAATATGGTTTCAAGTCAACCCTCCATGTCAAGTATGATTACAGGCATTTCAAACACATGGATTAGAAGTCAATAAAAGATTAATTTAATAATGCACATACCTGTTCAATGTTTATTGGAAGTGTAGCTCTCTCCATCGCCTTTGGAGTCCACAACTTTATGTCCCTCTCAATTCCACTGCTAGCAAGGGCTGTCAAATGGGGATGAGACGCAATACAGTTCACCACATGCTTATCAGCTTCCATTACACGAATGAGCTCTCCACCCTTTTTCTTCCAGATAAATATGCGACCACAGTCAGACCCACTCACCACATATTCACATCTTGGCCCAAAGAAGTTGACACCCTTCACAGTCTCGCAGTTCTTATGCCCTTTATAAACTTGAGGAACAGCTTTACCATCAGCATCCATGACTGAAGGAGATTCTGATCCAGATCCCACATCACTTATATCACTGCCCATGGAGCGTGTGGAGGACCGAACTAGATTAGGTCCCAATCCCATGTCTTTCGTGAAGAGATAGATGTGCTCATCATTATAAGAAACCAGAAGCTCACTTTGATCTGAGAATGACAAGCCTGTTATTCCAACATCCTCGTTTCCGATCAAATGTGGTGGACAAAAGTAATCTGTAGGTTGACCAAAATCAGTTGATGCATCCCATTTATACTTGCGGATATCATATAGCCGAGCATACTCATCCAATCCTGCAACTGCAAAAAGATTTGGGTTTCTTGGATCAATTGTGATTGCATTCAGATGCACAACTGACATATGACCCCTCCTTTCAACCGGTTGACAAGAGAAAAGCTCTGTAACAGACCCACTTCTAAGATCAAACTGCATCACAAGTTGACTGAGTCATATACGTGTATAAATTGTTTAAAATGAATGGTCACAGAAACTCTCATTCAAGAAAATAGCAAAACACTGTTGAAAAATCAGATTAACATCGCCCGTAAGATATGAAGTTGGACAAGAAAGACAAAAGAAGATAAGTAAAAGGACTCCATAAATGAGCAACTCTTAGGATCATAGAAGGCTATTAAAGTTGTTGAGATACACTAGAAGGGAAAATCTTTGATTTACAACCACTATAAGTGATATATTCTCAACTCACATGTTGAACTAGTCCATCCTCACCACAAGTATAAAATATGTTAGAGCTTCCTGGAATAATAGCCAATTTATGTGCTCGTCTTTGATGCCTCCCAAGCAACGTAGTCTCCGCTTGTCCATGTTCTGAAATTTGCGCATGTCGAACCTAATATTGAGGACAGCAGAAATGAGTAATCCCACTAACCAGAATATCAAAAAGAACTGTGGACCATAAGTTGAAAGAACACAAGGACAACAAGACCTCTTCTTGACAAACAATGGCGATAACGTAAATACAAGACAACAAAAGCACCTAGAACAGTTACAATTATAAAAAATAATATAAACACATTATGGTTAGAAACCCAAGTGAAGCAATTATTCTCTCCACTTCAGTGAATGCTGTTCATCAAAATGCAGAAAATATACATTAACTCAAAACGTCATTTCTAACCTATAAATCTTTTGCTAAAATATGAGGGTTAAGGTACCAACTAATTATCATCCATGGAACACCATCCGAAAAGAAAGAATTACCTGACCATCTGCTGCACAAGTAACAATGCTACGGTCATCCGTGTTTGGCATGATCTTTGCTTGGAAAACATTATTACTATGGCCAGAATGGAATGACAGTTTGATACGTCCACTTTCCCATTCCCAGAGTATTACTTGCCTGTCATCAGAACCAGAAACCAGGATGTCTCCATCTGCATTGAAGCTTACTGTGTTTACACAACCTTTATGCTTCTCTAGCTTCCTGTAGATCTCAAGTCGTTGCACAAGGTCCTGTATCATATAACAATCATCAAATTGGAGCTTCAATATATCAAAGTGAAACGAGATACAGTTAGAAGATGTTAATTATTCATGAGAAGACATTGACTAGAGTGTTTAGCAAGCTGAAAGCTAAGCAAATGAAACTACATAATGACAATATATTGGTGAATCTTATATTATCAGTTAAGAGTGCTTAAAACATGACAATTTAACAGATGAAATCGACATAGCAATAGCAATCAATCTTCAAATATTGGGCTAGCATTTCCCTGAGAAATCATTAAATTCTTTTGACTTTTTTTTTCATACACATAGCCAACTAAAAAAGAAACGATAGTTTACATTTTTAACCTCATTCTGAAGGTTTCATGGGTTTCTATCTTCAGCTTTACATTGAAAACTAAATGCTAATTAGTCTTATAGTTTTACGTCACCATACCACTCCTTTTAGATCTTATTACAACATGAAATAATAAAGTTCAAGGTAAGCTAGAATCCAATCAAATCTAGCAGTTTTGAAATATATGAAAACAGAATAAGGGTTCACATGAAGCGCATTAACAGTATTACAGTTGCCTTGGTACTATACTTGTGAGCTTTGAAAATATAATCACAAAACACATTCAATTGTAGTGCAAAGTACCATTACATAAGTCCAATAATATATAAACAGTCCTTTCTGAATTCTTCATCGCTCAACAAACATGAGACAAGACTAAAGATTCGGTTCAATACACTTTCATTTACCCGATATTTTCTTCTGAAGTTTCCAGTTCACAAAATCAACTACAATATGAAATTTGGAGATAAGATAACAAACCACCAATATAACAAGAAGAATGGCCAACGAATGTCCACGCTACTCTAAAACCCTTACTATCGGTTGCTACTCTATAAACTTAAGAGCCCTAAACTAAGAATTCAAGTTTGGATAAAAGTACAAGGTCAAGTAACCAGTATCAGTCTACTAATAACTTGTGATTGAGCATAAAACTATGTGGAACATGACTGCAAACCAAATATCCATCTTTGAAGGCTGCACACATAACTTTGAGGAGCAACTTATTGTTCACTTGGAGGACCAAAAAGGCAAGCAGACAATTCAAACACAGTGCATTTCAATCAATTATCGGATAACAAACACACAATCATCCAGATATTAACAATTCAAGACAAAAGATTTTTTTAAAAAAGGGAAAAATCACAGCAGAAGAAGGTAAAAACCGACTCTTTACAGACCTTGGAAGCACGACGACGGTGAGCGAAGTCATGGGTCGAGAGCTCGCCGACCTCTCGCTGCCAAACGTCGACCACCGCCTTCTCAAAACTCGTTCTCGGCCTCTTTCCTACCATTTTCAAGAAAAAGAAGACAAACCCAGAATCGAAAAACGAGAAAAGAAACAGAAAAGGCAGAACTTTGATCAAGAAATTTGATGAAATCCAAACGAATCGGCGGGTAAAAGATTGAGAAAACAAATGAATAAGAAACAACAGTGAGGACAACAGATTGAAACTGGAGATACCCTCTATCCCAATCTCTCCCTAGAATCAGTTACGATACTCTAAATCATTTCCAATGCTTAATAAGATCACTTCCCTTCTCGATCGCTCTAATCTCTATAGTATTGTCATCGTAGAGAACCATCGTACTATGTTTGTGGTTCAGACCGATATATAAACTCTCTAGTTTTATAGTTGCTGTTTGTGAATACGTAAGTAGACGCGCGTAGTAGAACGACACGTGGCGTCATCACAACGGTAGATAAGCATGATAATGCTCTTTTAACCGTTGGATGAAGGTGGGTGGAACCTCATGATAAATGACACTAACGAAACCCTTTTAGAACATTACCTAACTAATTAAATGGGTCGAGTTTATGTAATTTAATAAAGGATTGTATTAACCAAAGTTTATAATATAAATAAACTTGTAATTATTATTTTTTGAAAATCAAAAAAAATATTTCATTATTCACCTATAATAATAAACTAAATTAATAAATAAATATTAGTCAACTTCAACTCCTTTATATATTATTTTATTCGGATCGGTTCGAACAAATCTTTTAAATTCAAATTTAATTCGTTAAATTTAGACCGGATTGAACTTTTTTTACCGACCTTATCAATAAAAGGAGTGATTCTCCAAAGTTATGGTAAAGTTGGTATACATTTTTTGAGCTCTTGCTCTAATGGTGTTTAAGTAACATTTGTAGGATTTGTGTTTTTCAATTTCAATGAGAAGCATATGACAAGATGAAGAGACATGAAAAAGCTTCCAATTAGAGGAAACAAACTTATAAAATGACAAGTTAACAACATTAATACCATCAAAGAGAGGAAATTTCTTCCTTTTGGGACTTTGACATGAATGATTTTGACATATTATGATGTTGATTTTGTTATAATTAAGGTTGACTTTAAGGTTCATACAAATCCGATTCAGGAAGGGTTTGTAAGTGCAACTCATGTAGTGTAAATGGAATGACAAAGATTGCAGCAAACTATGGCTGTCTCTACTAAGTTGGTAAGAACATTAAAGTTCAGACAAAGGAAATCTGTTTGTTCCCTTTGGTTTAACCGACAAGACAATTGTCCTGAAGCAACTTGGTACAGGAACTAGGAGACAATTAAACATTGTTTTTGAGTTTACAAGAACAACTTCTGAAACAACTCTAACCAGTTGAGTAACTTTTTCTCAATCTTTATGACTCTTAAGAATGATGACAAGGTCGAAACAGTATGCCAAAAAAGAACTCTTAACTGTATCGAATTTGACTGATCTTCCAGTACAAGGGATGTTGATTCTGCAGATGGAAATAGTCACCACAATATGGCACAAATCCATTTGATGCATGTTTCAACCTCCAGCTAATCTGTAGGTACAAAAAATCTGGAAATGGTCAGGGATGAAATTGTTATGAGAAAGCTAACTTGGTGTATCAGAGCTTTTGAATTCCAAATTCATATAGACCTAACTTAGATACAACTACTCTGTAGAATGCATGATGCAGGAAACTATACTGACACTTAGGTTTAACGAACGAGACGTGTATCATGATTATCTTTGTATTCTCAAAGGCCCTTACCTTGATGGTAACGTATTAGTCCTAGGGATACACCTTTGTCTTTGAAGCAGATTGGAAACTATACAATTCATCGCCAATTTCCCGCATCGGTTTACTCTTTCGAGCATGGAAATCTCAAAGAGTGGCCATCTCTTCCTGGTTGTAGGTCCTCTCCCTTGTCCTGCAAGTGTGGATCATAAAATGAACTTTGTTGAGTTCTATACCATCTGGCATTCCATAATCTCGCAAAGTTGAAAGGTTAACAAGTGCCACAAATAATCATTAGTAGCCGGAATCAATCCAACTGCATGCTGTTTGTTTCTGGATATTGTTCCTTTCCATCATCTCTCTAATGTCTGCTGCATCATCCCAACACCCCATATCAGCATACATGTTGTGTAGCAAGACATAAGGAGTCGAACTCTCTGGTTCAAGTTTCATCAATGCTTCAGCTGCAACTCTAGCCATCTCTACATTGTTGTGCACCCTTGAAGCACCCAATAATGCACCCCAAATAGCCTTGTCTGGCTCAAAAGGCATGCTTTTGATTAAATCCAGGGCCTCCCCAAGCTGTCCGTGCCGACCGACAATGTCGACCAGGGAGGCAAAGTGTTCAACCCTTGGCTCGATACCATATTCACTTCGCATGGATTTAAATATCCTTCGACCTTCTTCAACTAGTCCTGCATGAGCACAGGCATGCAGAACTGAAATGAAAGTTATGTAAGTAGACTGCACTTCAAAATGTCTCATCAATTTGAAAAGCTCAAGAGCCTCTGAGGCATAACCATGGGATGCATATCCTCCAATCATTGCATTCCAAGAGATTACTTCTTTCTTCAGTTTCAGTTCCTCAAAGATGGTTCTTGCCTCAAGTATTGCCCCGCATCGTGAGTACATGGTAATCAGGGCATTATTTATCGGCGTGTCGGGAATAACTGTTTTTGTGACCAGCTGATGAATCTGCATACCCAGGTTCAGATCCATAATCCCAGTAGACACACTGAGAATTGAAGACAAAGTATGTCGATCGGGTTTCTCGCCTTCAGATTGCATCCTAAGAAAGAGCTCTATTGCTCCATCAAAATCTTCGTGTTTTTCATACCCAGCTATAACAGAGTTCCATGATACCAAACTCTTTTCAGGCATCTTCTCAAAGAAATCACGTGCAAGCTCCAGATTACCTGTCAGTGAAAACCCTGACACCATCAAGTTCCATGAAAGGGTGTCGCGATTGGGCATTTTGGAGAAGAGATTCGACGCTTCCTCCATATCCAACACATGAACATATCCACTGATCAGAGTATTCCATGAAAATGTGTCTCGTTCGATCATTTGTTTAAAGAGTTCCCGGGCAGAAACCATATCTCCAGCCTTTACATAGCACATGATCATGGTATTCCAAGACACCACATTTCTCTCAAATCTCTCATTGTTTTTGTCTCTTTCAACGTCACGAAATGGGATTCGATCAAAAAGTTTTCGAGCTTCATCAACCATTCCTTTCTGGGCATACCCAGCAATCAAAGTATTATATGCATGCACCAGATTTTCCTTTGCACCATCCTTATTCTTGTACTCCAACAGAACTCTTGCAGCTCCATCCAATTCCCCGTTCTGAATAAGACCCGATACAAGTGCACTCAGAGAAGCTGCATCTCTCTCCGGCATCCGGTTAAAGAACTCAATTGCATGCATCACATTACCGTTCTGCAACAACCCGGAAACCACAGCATTCCAGGATACAACATTCCGATCAGGCATTCTATCAAACAGCAACAATGCCTGATCCATCATCCCATTCTTCGCATACCCACTAATCATTGTGTTCCAAGATATGCAATCCCTCTTTGGCATCATCTCAAACAAGCACCTACCCTCCTCTATAAACCTGTTCCCTCCACATGAAACATACCCAGAGATCATCAAGTTCCAAGACACAACATCTCTCTCAGGCATTTCGTCGAACAACTTCCTTGCCTTAGTCATCTCCCTCCTCTTCACATACCCACTTATCATTGAGTTCCAAGAGACCGTGTTCCTACGCCCCATATTGTCAAAAAATGCTCTTGCTTCGTTAATCCGACCCATTCGTATGAAATGAGAGATCTTCTTGTTCTCTGCAAGTAAACTAGTGTCCCTAAAGGAGTTTCTGGGTCTTGAACCTGAAGAGAAACAGTGAGAACCTAAAACAGCAACTTCGGACACGCGCCTAGAAACCTCAAAAGCTCCAAACTTGGTAAAACTTTCGATCTTTAACCTCCTCATCATCTTCCAACAAGTCCGGAGAATCATTACCAATTACTCAGAACTCACTTACATATCATGGAAATCGTGGTATGCACAGTGTATGTATCATGGACCAACCGGAGTCACCACCACCACTGTGGCGTTCACCAGTGCTTCCAACGACAACAACCGCCGCCGTTCCTTAGGAAAAGATTGAGTCGTAGTGTATGCGTTGGACTAAGCAAACAAGGCGAGCGGTTTTTATCTTCTGTTGCCACAAGCACTACCAATGAAAATGTGAACCGCTTGATAAGAAAGTTTGTGGGGTCGTCGCCGAAATCAGTGGCTCTTGATGCTCTCTCTCACCTTCTATCTCCTCATACTACACACCCTCACCTCTCCTCCATAGCCTTCCCAGTAAGCTTTCTCTCTCTTTCTACCTCTCACTCTTTCTAGGCTTGGTGATTGAAGTTTGAAACTTTATAGTTCATGGAAAATATAAAAGTTGGAAACTTTGACATGGATTCAGATTGCCCATTTAAAGATTAGCCAAGAGCATCACTTTATGAGCAATGTGTCTCCATTTTCTGGGGTTTCTCTCTTCTTTCTTCTTAGCTTGATATTGGATATTTCAATGGAGTAACCCCAGTTCCTGTGCCGATTTGTGTGTTCTTTGCAGCTCTATTCAGAGATCAGTGAAGCACCATGGTTTGATTGGAATCCCAAGCTAGTGGCACAACTTATTGCTTTGCTTGAGAAACAGGGTAGGTATGATGAGTTTGCAACTCTTGTTTCTGAATCCATTTCCAAGTTACAGTCCAAAGAGAGAGACCTCCTTCAGTTCTACTGCAACTTGATTGAGTCCCACTCCAAGCACAATGCATTTCATGGCTTTGATGATTCATTCTCTAGGTTGAATCAGCTTGTTTGTAATTCCAACTCTTTTTATGTGAAAAAGCAAGGGTACAAGGCAATGATCAGTGGATTGTGTGAGATGGGGAGTCCTAGAGAGGCTGAGGATTTGATTGGTGAGATGAGACGGAAAGGGCTCAAAGCATCCTTGTTTGAGTTCAGGTCTGTTTTGTATGGATATGGAAAACTAGGATTGTTTCAAGATATGCACAAGACTCTTCAACAAATGGAAAGCCAAGGGCTTGAAGTTGACACAGTTTGTTCAAACATGATTCTTTCTTCTTATGGAGCTCACAATGCACACTCTCATATGGTTCGTTGGTTGCAGAAGATGAAGACTTCTGGCATTCCTTTCTCTTTAAGAACTTACAATTCAGTATTGAATTCTTGTCCTACAATCATGTCGATTGTCTCCGGCATAGACAGTCACTACGGTTATCCGATTTCACTTCGAGACTTGATGGAGGTCTTGACTGAAGATGAGGCATTGTTGATCAAAGAATTGGTTGAATCATCAGTTTTGAGTGAGGCAATCAAGTGGAGTGACTCTGAAGCAAAGCTGGATTTGCATGGAATGCATTTAGCTTCTGCTTATGTAGTTATGTTGCAGTGGATGGAGGAGATGAGGAATATATCTGTTGAGGGAAGGCAAGTTTTCCCAGCTGAGATCACAGTGGTCTGTGGTTCAGGAAAGCATAGCAGCATTAGAGGGGAATCACCAATCAAATCTATGATTAAAGAACTTGTGACTCGCACAAGAAGTCCACTGAGGATTGACAGGAAGAACACTGGTTGTTTTGTTGCTAAAGGGAAAGCTGTTATTGAATGGATGCAATAAGTTACTGCAGAATTTTCTTATATTCAGATTTGAATTGTTGAATCTTATACAGTATTGTCAAATGCATAAAGCTTGAAAATTCTCAACTTAATACAGTCACTCGGTAGATTACCGGATGAATCGATTCTTTACTGATATACAGAATGACTATCATACATTGCTTGTTCGAAGGCAGAAGATGTAAAAAACAACCGATTGCATATGTACAGAGACCACGAGCTGCTAGGTCTTACAGGGGATCCAGTTGTAAATGCTAGCAAGTTAGTACTCTTCAGGATCTTCCCTCTATTTATACTTTGCCTTGAACTTTTACATACACTCTCCAATCTCTCACCATTAAAACCATGGCATCCACCATATATACATCTTCCCAAGATTTTTATGTGAAACTGCTTCAGTAATCAAACGACGAGCCTGACCTTCGACTGCTAGAGGCAATGATGGCGCAGCTCCAACACCAACGACCACTCCTTGCAATCTTGCCTCAATATTACTGATGGCTCTCTGCATTCATCACCGTAACAAGCTTTAAGTAAAAGTTAACCAATTTGTAATGTTGAGAGATTTTTTGACAGAAGATAAACTAAGGTCAATTATCAAAACCTGCGCATGTGGGTTCTGAACTTCCACACCACTGGATTTATGAGATTTTGTCCATTCCACTAGAGGATCATGGATGAAAGTCTCAAGAACACTCATCAAAGTCTCTCTGTGTGACCTCAACACTGAAAGTGTAATTTCGCAGACTCTCAAGAAGACGCCTTCATATCCAGTGATGCCCAAACCATCTATCATGTTCTGCAAATAATGCCCAGGAGAATAAGAAATTACAAATCATAAATTGACTATTCAATGCTTATACGTTCTTAAATACTTCAGCCTCAAATTTAAGTCCATGATTCCATGAATTTTGTTCCATTATGTTGTTATTACAAGAAGTTATTCAGGGAGGACAGGTTACTGTTAGTACAGATAGAATACAATTACAAGGCATTTTTGTATTTCTGTCAAAAGTAAACCCAGATCCCGTGTATCAGTGGGATTTCTACTGGATGTTGTTGTTGGTGTTCAAAAGGAAACTTCTTGTTACCTGGGTCAGCCTAAAAGGTACCAACTCAGGCTTCTCCAGTTGCAACCCTTTGTCAAAGAGGCAGCTGAAGTCAACATGAACACAATCACCGGTAGTAGAGTCAAAGAGAATATTTTCACCATGACGATCTCCCAGACCCACAATGTGTCCAACCATTGACCAAACTGCAGTCGTGTGAGCATAAGCAACCCGAGCCCTAAACCAAGCAGCAGGCTCAGAAAAAGTGGTCAAAAACCATTTGTGGAAAACTGGAGGGAACATAGGAAGGATCTTGTTTTTCAACATCTCATCCTCTGGCATTTTGCCTTGGCATTGATCATAAATTCTTTTGATCTGAGGATTTGTTTTCTGCCTATCAAACCTTCCGCAGGTTATATATATATCTTGAAGAATATGTCGAAGTCCACGAGTATGTGGCACCCATTCGACCATACCACAATCTTCTGTAAGAGGGATCACTGCAAAAGTGCGAATGTACAGCTTCCTTCGACGACTTTCAGGATATTTGGATAGCAAACGATTTATCATGGCAGTAAATTCCATCATACGAGCATCTTTTCTGAGGTCATCCTTGGGTTTACATAGGAATGGGCGTTCAATGCCATCGCTACCCAATAGAACAATCTGCAAAATGTAAAAAAAATAATATTCCAAGAAAAATAGTACCACAGAGAACAATCAAGCCACTAAGACATTTTTTGGCATATTGTTTTTGGATACAAGAATATTTTAAAACAGAAGTTGCATTCAACAGAATATATTTGTGCCAAAATTCATGCATGGAGTCAAAAACTTTCCAACTAGGCCATACGCACCATATTTCCATGGCATTTTGTAACCAAGTTGTGAGAACTAAAAATTTGCAAATCTAGTGCAGTGTTTTAGCTAGCATTAAAAAATGTCATGCTCAAACTTTTTTTGTTGAAACATGTGCAGCAGAAGAACATACTTTCTTAGGTCGCTGAAGAGATGAAAGAATCTCGGCCTCATCAGATATTCCTGAAATTGTTGGAAGATCTGAACCGGAAAAAATATTGAAAGTGAGTGGCTCACTATGATTGATTTCATAGGTTGGCAAACTAACAGTAAGAGATTGTTGAATTGGCATGATAATTTCCAATGGCATCATCCTTTTCAAGGCACTGAATTCAGTTGAGATATTAATTGTTCTTGCTTTTGGCTGCCCTGGGTGGAAGCACAACTTGATAAGATGATCAATTAAGTTTGCAAACTGAACAAACAAATTGCTTCCACCATTTCCCTGGTTGAAACCTTTCTTAGCTTCTTGTATGATCGCCGCAGCTGCCTCTCGCCTCGAAGGGACGGCAGATTTTGAAACAGCTGCCATAATCCACAAGGCTTGTTGTGGGTATTGCCAGAGAACAGAGGTGATGATGCGTTTCACCAATTTAACTATCTCTTCATTCTGGTGACAGATTCGAGAAACCAATTGTGGCAGAACTGTTAACCATTGATATGTTGGCAAATCTTTCAAACAGCCTCTGATTATGCTCATCACCTGCCAAAATATTATAATGGAAGATTTATTGCTTCAGAAAACAAGAAGTTCATAATGAAGTTCAGATTAATAAAAATTTAAATGGCAACAACACATTACCTTCTCATGAACCTTTCTTAAATCTTCATTGTATGATGACCTGCACTGATGATAAATGCTTCCGAACTCAAACCACAGCGTCAGCAATCTTGGAAGAGCCTGAAAGAGATTTTTGTGCCCCTTATGCAGCCCCTTAGCATAGAATAACAGCACATCTGGAACATAATACCACCAACACTTCTCAGTATTTGAAGAAGAAACAGGAGCACAAGCTGCTGGCACTACCCTCGGACCTAGTTCAGAGTTGTCTTCCTGACGCTTCCTGGCATCCAAAAGAACCTCATCACAATACTTAGCCAAATAAAAGAATCCTTTTTCCCACTTAGGCTGTAGTTCTCTCACCCGGGAATAAAGGCTTATGACATCTTCCTTTTGCTTCTGCCCAGTGTAATGGATCCATTTGGTATACAAAAGGAGAGTCTTTGCCACATTTTGATTCTCATTCACACCTTGAGTATTGGAAGGTGATGATTGAGGATTCAGCGGCACTAATGAAAGACTAGTAATTGATGACCTTGCAGCAGAGCCTATAACCTTCTCAGGCATACGTAGGAGAAATTGCTGCAACTCTGCAATGGCACCATCCGCTCGCCTTGTACTCCACAGAAGCTTGGCTTTATCCATGTGAACATTAGGTGAGCCAGAAGTCTGGGCTTCCAAAATAGCACGGTTAGCAGTCTCATGGTGACCAGCCAAGCGACAAAGCTTGGCATATTGAAGCCAGCAGTTGCCAACTTGAGCACCGAGGCCACTGGCATTAAACACCAACCTTCGGAAAGCCAAAAGGGGTTCCCTTGCCCATAGTGATGGCTGCGTAAATCTGAGCCGATTTTCCCAATTCTCCATCAATTTGATAAATCCAATATCTTCCAAATGAAATATTTTCTTCAAGAAAGAGTCACCAAGAAGAAGATTATGGAAATCCTCCAATTCCCTTAACAAGTGAAGTTTCACAATGAATGGGTATGCCCGAACATAGGAATCCATGCCTGCAGCAGCAAGAGGAGCAATAAGCGCTTGTTTGGACAGTGCAATTTTCTCAGAAACTGAGAAATGATCTTTGTTCATCATAGCCCTAAGAATCTTTGCAACATCCATGTCAAAGATAGCATTGCTCTCTGAGCCACTACAAAGTAAACCTTCTTCATCAGCTCCACTAAGGTATTCATCCATCAAATCCCACCTGCCAAGCCTCCAAGCTGCCTGCACACCATGCATGCACCATGTTTTCTTGTATTGAGGAACCCTAGAAATTAAGCCATCCACATGAGTGACCATTGCTTGGAGGTGGCACATATTCAATAAACAGTTGAGGACATCTGAATGTCTCTGGACAGAAGTGGGCTCCATCTGCAAAGCCTGCTCACAAGAGGTCAAAACCTCAGCCCAGTTACCTGACTTTTTATTTATTAAGAGCTGGTCTTGTAGGCTTAATGATTTACGTAAAGATGCCAAGCCAGAGAGACCGTCAGGTTCATCAAGGCAGCTGTATATTTCCATGAGAAATGTAACATCTTCATCCTCAAAAGTGCCACTTCTCTCAGCAGCAGGATTAAATGAGCCTGATTTTCCATGAACATGAGACTCAAAGTACATCAAAGATCTTGCATAAGCCTGACACCTGAACGAAGCCCTGGCAAGGGTTAGCTTTGGAACTGCATTCAAAAGCTCTGAAACATGTCTGCATTGTACAAGCAGTTGTTCCTGATCTGTCAAAGAAGCTGAACTTGGATCCTTTGACCTGGATGCTTGCTTCTTAGACGCTGAAGATTGAATGGACTGGGAAAGGGCTAGCTCCTGCTCAACATCATCCACCCATTGGCCCAGATTATCGAGGAGAGTGAAAACAGCTTTAATGCAAACTTCACTTTGCCCATTACTGATGACATGACATGCAGTGCTGCTGTTATCAGATGCAGCAGCATCAAGAACAGACAATACTTCTTCAGCTATGCCATGGCGGGCTTCTGCAGAACCATGACAGACAGCATTAAGAACTAAATAAGGGAGAAGATAAACTGCTACTTGCATGTCATGGCGTACTATTCCCCGACAAGCATTAAATATGCTTGCACGAGACCCAGTCGCATGTGCAGTCAATTTTCTTATCCATGAAAAAATCCATCTTCTAAATGACATAGATGGTCGGTAGATGGGACCAGTTGATGTTGAATCAGCCACATTTGGAAGCTGAAACCTAGAGGTTAAGCAGGGGGCTATAATCTCTTTAACATATTTGGAGAACCTGTCCCACAATCTCTGGCCTCTAGTATTCATCCCATGGCTATTACCTGTATGCTTATCCTTCAGCATTTGTGTCAAAGAAATACCAGCATTCTCATCAAGTGATGCCCCACATCCTGCAATCTTTAGCAGCTCCTGTATTGCCAATGCAGCAGAGTCTTGAATAATGGTATCAGGTGCAGCTCTAAACGCCCTAGCCAGATGCTTGTGAATCAACTCAAAGATAAGGTCATCATCTGAACATTCAATTTTGAAGCGCTCAGATGAAAAACCTTTTATTTTGGCAGGATCAACTGCGCCCAATGCTCCGAGACAATCAGCAGATACTAACTTCAGTCGTTGCCCAACAATAGTCCTTGATTCTTCTGCACATCCTCGTAGTAAGGATGTGATCAAAGAACTCAAAGCATCCATGTCTGCAGCTACTTCACCAGTGATCAGAGCAGAAATATCCTTGCTTCTCACAGTGAGTAACTTGCTCAATTCACAGACTACCATATACCTAACATTCAAGTTTTCGTGGTTCAAACCATCAGCAATATGGCGTAATTGATCCTTTAGAGTCATTGAACCACGCGCTTCTTGAATAGCTTTATTGACCTCTGATAGAGCAGGAATACTAGGTAATGGAGGAAATTCCTGACTATGCTGCTTCAAGATAATTTTATTGTTTAACACAAGTTCTTCCAAGATTTTTACTACATTCGTCAAATGTACAGAAGAAGTCTCTTTGCACCTCTCCAAAAAAGGAATAAGGGCGGCAAAAACTTGGGAAATTACATGTTGAGTGCTAGATGGTGATTTGTTTGCCAATTGTTCAATGAAAAATTGCAAGACAGAGAGACCATCACTTTGCATAGATTCTTTATCAATGGCATGCATGAGAAGAACCATTAGTTTGGGCACATAAGTGCTAAGCTGACAGCCCATCATTTCAATTAGCATCTTAATGCGTTGCAAAGCTTGTCTCTGCAGTGAAAAGTCCTCCCCATGAAGCATTTTCCTATCGATGCTGTTAAGGAGACCAACAAAATGATTCCTCAAAAATCCTGGAAGATCTTCAGCACCAGTTAGAACTCTGGCAATTTCTTTTATCATTTCAGGCACTCTTGATAGCCTGCAAACAGAAACAAAATGATCATGGTAGACAGAAGAATAATATTTTACCATAAAGCAATATGATGAACAGCTAACATCTCTCTATCCCTATAGGGAATTCACTTGACAATGCAAAAGGAAGATATTGACCTGGAAGCATAAGAAATCCCTTAGTTATGATCTCATAAGATAGGATAAATGATTCTTAGTTACAAGCTGAGCTAAAGTTCTTATACGTCTTACAAATCTAAAATTGATGAACCTTGCAAAAAAAATACATTTAGGATACAGTACATAAAAGAAGATTCGAAACTGTTGAGTACATAAAACAAGAGCATTTCCTTTTCTTCTTCTTTTTCATTTTTCATGGCATACACACAAGTGTAGAGATAAATAGAAAATAATTATTACGAAATCATACTTCCTCTTCAAGCCCCTCCCCAACTCTCTCTCCCTCTAAAGAACCCACTAAAGCCTCCACTAAAGATCTTCACTGAGTTAGATGCATGAAGCAAGTGACCAAGCTTATACCTTTGGCTTATCTCAACTGAATCACTACCATCGATAAAGCATACAAGTTCATCAAGAAGTGCAGGTAATGCAGCTGCAAATATTTCTTGATTGTCTGAACTAGTCTGATCATGGTAAAACTGCAAAGCAGAGTTTAACCCCTGCCTATCTGCTTGGTGAAGAGCAAAAGCAAGTACTTTCGGCAGCCAATTAACTATCAGAGGCACCATATCAGTGTTTAAACATTTAGCTAACTCAATTAATGTATGAAACGATTGGCCATTATCCTGCCAAGATACCACAAGCTTTGGAAGAACTATGGGAACCATTCTCTCCACCAGTTTTTCCATCTCAACACCAACAACAGCTTCTGCAAACTCTTTGACCATTTTTGTGCGGCTTGTGAGGTTCCTAGTTAGATAATCAAATAACTTATTGCGGACATGAACAGCCTTTGAAAGTAATAGTTCCATCCCTCCTTTAAGATGGAAGATGCAACATTTCTGTATTACCCTTGATGCACTCATCCTCACTGTCATGTATGGATTATCAAGCTGATCAACCAATAAAATTAGAGAAAAATAGAAGATTTCACTGTGAACATTAACTGAAACCATAATTTGTGCAACAGAATCCAGAAGAGTCTCAAGGACCTGTGGATCTTCAGCTGTCACAAGAGCATGCTCAATTACTCCCAAAAAATTTTGTTCTTTAGATTTGTTAGAGTCCCCATCCATAAATAAACAACTCAATACAGAATCCTCAAGGAAGTAGCTCAACTGAGAGCTAAATGCATCTCGTATGGCCTTCCTTTTGTTAAGAAGTAGATACTCGACACATCTAATCCACTCAGATTTTGTTTCTGCAAGAACATCTGCAGTCGCATGTGCAAGGATACGTCGAAGAACTCTCACACAAGCAATTTGAACCTCTTCCAAAGACTCGTCATAAAGAAGCTTAAAGAATATAGATATGAGGTCTGTGAAATCAGAACATAAGTCTACTTCCATACTTTGCACATTACACAGGTGTATCATTTTCAAGTTCACCGTATTATTGTTCATAACATTGCTGCCACACTTTGAGCACCAAAATCCTTGCAACAAATAATCAACAATCTGGGTATGATTCTTATAATTGGCATCTGAAAGTAACTTGCATTCACCTTTATGTATACCAGCAACACCACTGCAACACCCATAAAAGCATGACAAATAACCAAGAGAAAAAGGAATCATCTTTTTAACTTTGGCATGCTCCTCTCTCCTCAAAATCCTGCAAATAGAGACCATAAAAAAATAAATGATTCACTCAACATCATGACATGAATTAAACTTCATAAGTAGTAAACAAGATAAATTAGCAATAAATGCATGTGGGATTCTCAACCACAAACCATATAGATCTTGGCCTAAGCGGATAGGAGGTGGAAGTACATCCTCATTCACCAAGGTTCAAACCTTGGTCCAAAACTAGAGCCACATGTACAGCAAGAAAAAAAAAAGATCTCGACAACATAATAGAGAGAATTGTTGGATATAAACACATGATAATGCCAGAAATCATAACCACAACACTTCCCTCCATTGCGCCTATCCTACAGCATACCCCCATGTTTGAGACCATTACCACAACAAGGCATATCTCCATTCTCCGCACACTTACATAAATTGAAGCACTCGTGGAAGGTTATTTACTTATAGAAATGCTATAGATTCAAATATTGAGCCATGACATTTAGTAACACTTAAAATAGTAAATATTAAAGCATCCCTTCTAGATTAATTAGGTCCTATAAGTCTTGCTAAATATTGGTATAAGATACATGTGACAAGGCCATTAAAAAATTTCTTATGATTAACAATCAAGGTTCATAGTTGGCCTTGTAAATCTATACCAACAATGAGATTTTTGGCATAGGAATAAAGCAAAGAGACAAGAATTTACAAGTGTTCACTTACTCTAGCCTTTTGAATAAATGAGGGAGTAAAGCAAGATTTGACCACAAGATAACCACAGGCATGGAAATAAGAGTCTCAATTCTAACTTCTTCAGCTTCATCATGAAGACCCAAATCTAAGACTTCAAAAACACTTTCAGTTTTCAAGACATGGCCAAGCTTGGATGCAATTTGGACAGAAAGACATTTAGTCTTTGCAAGAGAATGTCGTGCAGGAACCAAATGAGGATGGGTCCATGGAATTTTCAAGAATGTACGTGTAGTTTCGGCATAGTCACTTGTAATTTCGGAAAGCTCATCATCCATGAGAAAGGATCCTAGAAGATGAAGTATATTTTAGCAAGTCTAAAACAGCAGCATGTGTGCAAGTATAAACAGTCACAGATACACAAACAGAAATTAGCCCTATCTAGAAATTCAACAAATGCAAGGACAAATTATCAATGCAGATAGCCAACTATAAAACCTCCCACTCATAAGCCTGCATAAGATAGGAAAAGCTTTAACACCTGTGAGTAGCTAGTAAGGATATCACAACAGTGTAGGATGATCTTCAAAACAATGACCTTTGTATTTGATAAATCTTGCAATTAAAACCATCAACCCCAATCCTATCCTACAAATACTTTTGCAATAGAGGACAAGCATATCAGCACAGAAGATAAACGGGGCCTTCATAGCAGGTCCCCTTACCAGAAAAAAAAACATTGCATTCATTCAAGAATCTACAGTCATGTCAATACTATTAATTGGCAGAAATTTGAGTCAAAAACAATTATAACATAAACTTTGTCAACAAATTGGCAACACGATTATTGCCTTACTTTGCATAAGCGATATGCTATGAATTCCTTCCATGTATAGGGTGATATCTATCATGAATGATCTTCCTTGGTTTACCTATATTAAATGAAACAATCAATCATCGGGGGAAACCAGCATATCAAAGAGAATTTCAAAAGTTAATCCTACCTGATCAGAGATCCATGGGATCCATCCAAACATCTGCTGGAAGATGCGCCGAGACAGGTACGTTATTGGGTGTCTACAGAAAGCAATACAGAGCATGCTAAGACCTGTTACAACAAGATCAGGTCCTAAAGAAGGAGGTCTAATTGGAGGTTTCAAAAGCTCTAGGAACGAAAGGATTGATTTATGCATATGTCTAGCACATTCTTCATCTCTTCCACAGTAATATCTATGAGAAATGTTCGAATCTTCCAGAGTATTAGCCTGAAAAAGAACAGCATCTCCATCTAACTTTTGGCGTTTGGCATTGATAGCATTGTCATCCTGGATATGCCTTTTTTCTCCAACACTCATGTACTCAACTGATTCAGTGCCCGATGTCAACAAATTTATGCTATCACCTATAGTTGATGCACTTGTAGTGCAATTATTTGTCAACTTCTGTCCTACCTGCTCAGGGCCAAGAACAGAAAGAGCTACTTCAAAGCAATCAATCAAGGAAGCACATGGTTCTGGAAACCAAAGCATTTGCATCAGACATTCAGGTCTCCACACATACGAGGGACAAGTTCTAGCTATCCTTGTGTACACCCTGCATAACGCAATCTGCAAAATATAATACATTATGATGAATCATAATGGACAACAGAAACTTTGATCCAACGATTATAATTAAAAAAATAACATTGATCTTAAACTACCCAGGGGATCTAACCTTAAGCTCTTGACTTTTTGTTCTCAACATTGAGTTAGGAAAAACATCTATTAAATCTCCAGCTGTTAGCTTTACAATATCATCAGGGCAACTAGAATGCAATGCATCGAGGCAACCACCCATTGTTGAGTCATAGACTGCATTTCTGCCACACAAACCAGTATTATTGAACTGTCTTTGATGATTAATTAGTATCCCCACGTTGGTGCACAATCTGCCCACCCCTTACGAAACAGAAGGTATGCAATGCCACATAGAAAAAAGTATGTGCTTATAGCCATTTAAGACAGCAGAAAAAGAAAGAATGTGTTTAACTCAAGTAAGCAGCATGAAGTTTACATTCAGAATTCAACAACCACATAATTTGACGACAAGAATAAATTGCTTCCATAAAGCCTTAAATCATTGTACAACCATGGTACCAAACAACATGATAATAACTAGCCAAGATATACTATGCAAGTGAACAAGTAAGGATACCACAATTTCTGCTTGAATTGGAACTAATAAACGTAAACATCTATCAAAATTGTTCTTAACATTATGTTGTAAAACAGACTAATTATGAGAAGTAAAACCTCTTTTCATATGTTTCTGTCTAGGTTCCAACCTACATGCACGTATAATCCTGAAAAGGGAAAATTAATACAGGAATAGGTACTATAATAACAACCATAGAGTAATCTTTGATACATAAACAAATTGCATAACATAATGGAAAATAAAAATACAGCCAGCTGTCAACAACATTACATAACCAAAAATCCTACACAAAAGTTTAACCCAGTCACCAACCCATCCCAATTGCAATTTAACATCAGCATCAAGAAAAGTTAGGCCCGTGATAATTTCAACTGGTGGAAAATGGGAGCCAGTCATTTTAGTCTATTAG
>JANIMX020000538.1:605250-615980 GCA_024582655.2 Erythroxylum kunthianum
AAGGCACGAAAAAAGGAACGCCGTTCGCGGCGCAACTCGCCTCCGAAGCCGCCGCCCGCAAGGCAGAGGCTCGCCGGTTGGCGGAGCAAGAAGAGAAGGAACTCGAGAAGGGGGCCAAAAAGACGGACAAGAAGGCAAATCGAGTGGGGATTCCGGTGCCCAAAGTCACTGAGGCGGAACTCCAGAGGCAGCGACAGGAGGACCAGGCGGAGATGGCGAGGAAAGCCGAGGAGGCGAAGCGGAGGCAGAGTAGGACTGCGGCGGAGGAGGAGTATGAGAGGATGGTGCTTGTTACTAATACAAATCGTGACGATTTGATTATTGAGGCGAGGAGCGTGGAGGACGCGATTGCGCAGTTGACGGTTACTGATAACTTGCCTGTGGATAGGCATCCTGAGAAGAGGCTTAGGGCCTCGTTCAAAGTGAGTTTCATTTCGCAAAATTTGTCCAATATTTGTTCGTGTTCTGTTCTGAAAATTAGTATTTACTTCAACAATTTTCACATGTTTGGTTCCTTGAAATTTTAGGAGCTTTATGGGCTTATGATCGAGTTGATAGATTTGTTGGATTGTGAGTCGTGGAGTTTAAGTTAGGCTTGAAAGGGTATGTTGAATAGGTGCGGAATCTTGAATTCTAACGCATCAGGAAGCAAATCATGCGGTGGCATAAATGTGACAACTTGTTTTGCTTGAGGGTTGCTTTCGGTGATAAAATTTTGTTCTTGTTGGGCTTCCATGATGCAATCTCCTCTATTTTTTTGGGTAGACATAGAATGACATTTCTCACCTGAATTCTGTTGTTTTGGCTTTGTATCTTACGATCCTGTTTGTCTTCCTTTAATATCCAAATAATTTGGAAAGTCGTTGTCCGTATTGGTTGGACAGATTATAGTGATAATTGTCTAGTTTTCCATTCTTCGTGAAAGCACGTAACATTTACTGATGTTTCTTTTTATGTTAGCTGAAAATGTTGGCATATAAGGATTTTATTCGTTTTCCCATGGTTGTGTGTTGACTTTCTACATGTTCACAGGCTTTTGAAGAAACTGAACTTCCCAGGCTCAAGGAGGAGAAGCCAGGTTTAACTCATAATCAATACAAGGACATGATATGGAAACTATGGAAGAAATCCCCTGACAATCCTCTCAATCAGGTAATGTTGAACTTCCTCTTGATTATTGAGTTACAATATAATCACACATCTTAGCAACTCTCATAAGTTACTTTCTTAAATTTCAGGTATCTGATTGTATGTAGTATAAACTTAGTTCAGGCTTTCCACTTCATTTTCATATGATTATAGTGTGGTTCTTTAAACTTTTGAGCGGCATGCATTCGGAGAGCAATCTGCATGTCGTTTATTCTTTCATGGTGGCAGCCTGAATGTGTGAATTTGCCAATATGGTATGCTTAAAGTGAAAACAGGCATTGTATAGTGTTCATTGACTGTGCTGTATTACTTATCAGTAGCTACAGTTGATAGTTCTGTTAAAAATCTGTTCATTAGCTTCCATTGACTCATAGAAGTGAAGTTATGAAGTGTCTCAAGCTTGTTAAACTTGTAAACACGTTTGCAGGTCAGTGAGTGACTGCCACAGCAGGAGCCAACTCCGTTCGGGTGGAAGGTTTAATGAGGTTTTCATGCAATGAGTTGTTTCACGGGTATCCTGCCAAGGAGATATGCTAGATCACGACTTTATATGATTTTGTAACTTCGTATGGAACTGAGATTGTTTTCTCACTGCATTTGCTTGCAATGTGTGCTCAAAGCTGAAATAAGCAATGATGCTCTATAGTATATTTAGCCCATCTGAGGTGTTTTGTATCTAGTCACAGTTACACCGGACTCAAGTCTCACGGTCTCCTGTTCTTCCTCAAAAGGGGACAAATAATTTAGTGATGTATATGAGAACTCTTAGCTACTTGGAACATTTTGTTGGAATTTCACTATTTACCTATCTGGATTTATAAGATCAGAAGATTAAGCCAATTTTTTGTACGAATTTGCAAATTAATTAGCATTTGATATGCATCATCTAAGGATATAAAAGTAATATGTCTATTACATATAATGTGAAGTGTGAACATATTTATCACTCATCTTTGAAAGATGATTTCACTGGGGACGATGATATTAAAACAAGGTGATGGAAACACAGTTCCTGAGGATTAGTTGCTAGTCAATTTATATGCGGAATTATTGAATTCAATCACTTGCCATCATAGTCACTGATATCGGAGATGATGCCTTATGGCTGTACCGGAGGCTCGGGCTAGGGATGCACCTGTGATCCAGTAGATGGACAGACCAGCTGTTGTTCCGCTTTTGGCCCAGATCTGACCATTGAACTTGATGTATTAAGAGAGACTACATGTCAGTATCCAATAAACTTGTTGACATTTCATGAAATTCGAAACACAGAGGACCACCAATTTAATTCAATCTACATCGTTCCAACTCATGGCCTAGTTTCATCACTTTCACTTTTCGTTGATAATGAACTGTCCATTTCAGATACTAGGTAGTTCCTTTTATCTGAAAAGCTACGACTATGGTGGTCCTATCAATTTATTTTGTGGTTCTTGTTGCAGGTAACTCAGCAACTCAGTTTCTGTTTGTGAATCTTACAAGTAAAAATTTGTTTCTTACATCGTGTTCTTGTTTTGTAAGCAAACCATGTGCTGAGAGAGAGTAGCTGTCCTACTCTTTACCATCTTGGCTAAGGACAATAAAGATGTCTTACCATCCATCAACATCGTCGAATAAATCCCTTTGGTAGGTCTCTTTCTGCGGCCGATTCTGGTAACCTTTCATTTGAGATTGACCTATGCTAATTTCAGCTAATCATACCCATGTTATTCCGACCGAGGTATAACCTCGAACCAAGGTTGTTTTTTTTTTCAGATATTTATATGCTTATGACTGGTGAATTTTGGTTGGAGGTAGCTGTCCACATTAAGTGGATTCCCCAAGTGGTGGACTAGAGCATTCAATTTAATAACAAGGACTAAATTACTATACTGCTACCTGCATTAATGGCATTTTCTGCCCTGTTGGGGTCCAGAGAAAAGGGAACCTAGTACTAAGAAACTGAGGTATGTAGTTCTGGTTATTCTGCAATATTGGGGTTATGGCTCAATATCTGGTGCTATATTGTTGAAGATGGTTGGACCTGGCATAGAGCAGAAAGTATTTTCGTGCCTGAGTGGAAGGAAGGTAAAGAAGAGGACGATCATTGTTGGGCTAAAATCAGATAACTCCAGCAGAGAACTGCTGCTGAATTTACTGGCTGTGTTTACCAAGGAAGGGGATAATGTGATTGCGATTCATGTTAATGAAACTTTTAATACTTTTGATCCAAGCACTTTCCATATCCATGAAGATCTCTGCAAGTCCAAGCAGGTAAAGGATGCAGACCCACCTTGTTAGTTAATGAAATGAAAAGGTAGAAGCTTTGGGTCCCTAAATTGTTCATTATTGATTCATTCATGGTTTGTATTGAAGGTGGATTTTCTTGTAAAAGTCTGTATCGGGAGTTTTTATATTCAGGAATTAAGCTGTCAAGTGCGTCTCAACTGTGCAACAATCCTTGCACTCGGATGCAGCCCTTCAGGGTACTGAATGGATGATTTTTTCATGGTTTCTTCAATCCTATTCTTTCTTGTCTCTTTTAGTGTTTTTGCTGTATTTCAGGCCCGAGGAATCGTTAGTCCAGACATGTCTAAAACTGTTGCCCCCAACTTGCAGCCTTCTGGTAGTGGATAATGGAGGAAGAATCATACTCCAGAAGCAAGGAACCTCTCAGCAAGGCTCTAGTTATCGTTTACTCGGATCCTCCTCATTGTATTCCATAGAAAAGAGTTACTTCCATCAAGAACAGACTAAAACCCACAATCTGCAAAAGTCATTGACAGGACCATCTACTTCAGCATCATCATTGGTGGAACAAATGGCTGGTACTAGGATGTATCCTATAACAATACCGTCCAAGTTCCAGATTACTTGCAAAAGATGATGTTTCAGCAGTCATTGCTCACAGGGGGGAAGAAATCATGTAAGCTGTTTACGTTCCAACAGTTGAAGTCAGCCACCAACGATTTCAGCTCTGAAATGGTCATAGGAGAAGGTGGAAACAGTGAGGTATATGCAGCTATACTTCAGGATGGTAGAGCTGCAGCTGTGAAAGTCATGAAAAACATAGATTCTGCGGAAGAGGATCTTCTAAGTGAAGTGAAAATCTTGTCCTGCATACAACATGAGAACATAGTCGAACTCATTGGGTACGCAAAAAGCAAGGACATTCATGCAATTGTTTATAATCTTCTGCAAGGAAGCTTGAAGAAAAACCTGATAGGATTAAAATGGAGGGAAAGAATGGGAATTGCCATTGGTGTGGCAAAAGCTCTGGACTACCTTCATTCTTTGGAGCATCCAGTAATTCACAGAGATGTCAAATCATCAAACATTCTCCTGTCTGATGATTGCCAACCTCAAGTCAGTTTTACGTGAACAAAACTCTTATTTGACTATAAAATTATCTATTTTTACATCTAAGTTGGATATGTACAGAAATTGCATATAGATGTTTCTACTTTCAGAAAAAGAAATTCAAACCACCGAATGTTAAAAATACATTTTTAAGTTTTAAACTTCTCACCCCTGCTGATCATTACAACACTAAATCTGCACTTGATTAAAAACTTTGCCTCTTTTAATCTGCACCCACAAATTTTCTGGTTTCTGTTTCTTAGCTCTCAGATTTTGGAGCAGCAATAGTACACGATCAATCACTACAAAATTTGGCCAATATAACGCCCTTAAGTATTGCTGGTACCTTTGGTTACTTGGCCCCAGAGTATGTGATGTATGGACAGGTTGATGAGAAGGTGGACGTTTACTCCTATGGAGTTGTGCTTCTGGAGCTTATAACTGGGAAAGAGGCCATTCAAGTAAACCAGGCAATCCATGAAAGCTTAGTCCTGAGGGTAAGCATGTGATGATTGGGTAGAATAAATCCAAGAAGAACAAACTTTTTAATCACCAACATTCCTAAACACTTTTGATTCCTTGACATGCAGGCAAGATCTTATCTTTACTCCGATTTATGTGACAGCCTGATTGATCCTAATTTGGACAAAGATTACAGGAATGAAGAAATGGAAATAATGATACTAGCAGCTCGCCTCTGCCTCGTGCATTCATCTTCTATGAGACCAACCATGAAAATGGTGAAAATTTCACTCATTTCCTATGAATTTGTTTGTTAAAGAATTTGGTGTATGAATATACATAAATTCTGTGACAGAAATCTTACAAAGCAACTTGCTTTATTAAATTTTGAACTACAAAAACACGATGTCATAGTGTCATGGACACCATAGTTTCCAGAATTTTCAGTCCATAGATATTTGTAGCTTTTTGGTACAATGTATTGATGGTTCGGGTGCATGTCTGTTAACTTTGATGCCAACAAATGTTACCGTGATTTTGTGTTTGAGCAGATATTGAAGTTGTTTGAAGACCAAGAGTATTTGCTACAGATGCGGAAGGAGAAAGATGACATCATCAATTGGATTTGTTCCAAAGATGAGGTATACCTATTTATGAGACAGGATGATTCAAGTACCAGTGGATCTACGGATGGGATGTATGACTAGTTGTATTTGTTGATTAAGATTATTATTAGACATTGAAACTGTATCAGAAAGAAAGACAGTATCTAAACAAGGCATAATAATTGAAAATTCCAATTTCATTCTAAGTAATTAATTTTTCTTCATGGCTTTGCCTGATACAATCTCAAACATATGAAAAAGATGAAGGTTCTCTTATTAGTATTCAGATGAACAAATCAAAGCAGATGCAGTAAGAAATGTTATCAGGTAACTAAGCCCGGGCCAACTGTTTGAAGTTGAGTGGGGTCATGAACTCGGGTCCTCCATTGAAGAGAGTGAAAGCAGCCAACTTTGAGGCAGTCTCTGTGGGATGGAATAAGTCCCAGAACAGGTGATCATGACGATTATGACAAACAGATGAGCCTGGAACACAGAAGGATTCTGCATTTAACTTCCCTTTGCCACAGCAAGCAGTTTTCACATCCTTGAATCCTGAGAATATTGTCAATAAAGTTCGTTAGCTTATATCATTCTAGTTGAACACATCTGGTTGACGTGCAGATAAATAGAAACTCTTTTAAACAGTCAATTACCAAAAGGTCGAGGGTTCTCGATGACGTTTGCAGTCATCTTGAATGTGTTCCCGAGTGAAAATTTCATGTCAGGATACTGTGAGCTGAACTTGGTCAATATGCCTAGGATCCTCAAATGGAAAGCCTTAGCAAGTTGATTCAGATCCTCTGAACAGCTCCCACCTGCAGTATGAATTCTTTGAGATGGACAGCATCCAATTGGTGGGATACTAATTATGCCGAACTTCCTTGCTCCAAGTCTATAAAGATTCTGCATATTCAAAATCGTGAAGTCTGATATGGTGCTTCAATTGATGCTAAACCGAATGAAGCTACCAGTACTGGTATCGTCATTTGTTATTCGTCACAGAATTGAAAAGGTAAAAGGAAAATCCTACCCTTAGGTGCTGCTCATAAAGGCGTCCTAAAGCAGATATGAACTCTCTCCTGGGAATAGCAGTTCCTGACAGCTTATACCCGAAAAAATCATTGCTCCCAGTGCTGATGAAGAATAGAGACTTTGACAGAAAAGCTTTCGTGTTGATCGCGCCCATACAGGACATCATATTTCGCTTGACTGAAGCCAATTGCTTTATTTGATCTCCCAGTGAGATGACTTTAGTCTCACCATTCCTTGAAGAGGCCTGCAATAGGTACAATGCTTGTATTATTTTCGAGCTCGGAATGCAAGATCTAAAGTTATAGTTTGCAGGCAGTGTGAAGTTACGAAGTTCTTACATTGTTTTGTCCAGTTATCTGCAGAAGGCCAGAACCTGCAGAGGCAAAATTTATGCCTCTGAAGCTCTTATGCTTGAGGATATCTGTTCTATTTGCAATAGCCAAAAATGGTGGTGGACTTCTTCTATGCCCCATTAGCTTAGCTGATAGAAAACAAGCAAAGTTACTGACAGAAATGGTTTAATATAACTGCCATTCGAGTAAGCTACACTAACCAATAAAATCAGCACTGTTAAAACCATTGCTGAACCTTCCGGTTGGCCTAGACTTTGGGAAATCGATGCCGTTCGGAGGAAAATCTGCCCTGATTGTGCTCCTCGGAATCAAACTGTTGGTGCCTACATCAGCTGTTGAATCTCCTAAAATGAATATAGCTGGTGTTTCTGCATAGGCTGTGTGAAACACAAACATGGCTAAGCATAGAACAGTAAGAAAGATTTGGCTTCCCATGGCAAAGTCTGGATAGAAACTGCTCTTGTTCTTTGCAGTATCTATCCTATTAAGTGAAGCCTATGCTTTGAAGCTTGACTCAAAATCCTTTAAACTCACCCAGCAATTTATAAGCAACTTAGCTTTTCAAGGTCTGAACTGTTGGCGGATTGTTCCATGATAGCTAGTTTAGTTCTGCTACCAACTGACTTGGTCCAAGTTTTGTCCTGATTTTCATTCTGTTACTAAGTTGGCAGGCCTTTTGTAACAACAATTACGACAAATTTCTAAATCTTTTAGATTGCTTTTTCATTTCATGTTTTGTAGTTTTCAATTAAGTGTTTGCTATAAAAAGTTCAAAAATTATGTTGACAATTGACATAGTTTTTCTAAGTATTAGTCATTATTTTATTATGTTAGTCAATAACATAGTGCAACAAACCCATTTTTTCGGTTTACGAGGGTCAGCTGAGGGGTATTAATTATACACAGGTTGTTTTTGTGTTTCGAACTCGTGACATTCCTGTTACAAAAGAGTATCCTTGCTAGTTGCTCCAAGGGTCGCTCTCTTTATTATATTAGTCACATTAACAAAATATTAACGAAGACAATCTTTTTTTAATTCTATTTTTCATAATTTAGACATTGAGAATTTTTAAAGTGAGAAAATTAAGGAATTGTATTTTAAAAAATTGGATAATTCAATTAAAAATTTTTCTTTGGTAACATTTTATTGATGTGGCTGACGAAATAATGTAAAATTTGAGAATTTTAAAGGTAGGAAAAAGTTATCAAAAAAGGACATGCTTTTAATTCATTATACCAAAATTCAGATATAAGTAGCTTACTGGTAGAATCAAGTTAGTATTGACTTCCCACCTGAGAAATTCATGATTCCTGACAAATACAGGCATTAATTCTTCATCAAAGCTCAATGAAAAAATAAACTTTCTTGTTTCAACACAATAAAACACAAATTGTTGGATTTGAGTTTTGACCAGAAGTTTTAAGTTCTTCAACTTCTTGATTCTTAGTAGTCATGTTTTTGCAATGTTTTAAATCATCATCACAAGGAGGCCTACATCAAGGTGTCAAACCTTCCTGTTAATGTGAGCTCTTTGAGAATATTAGTATGTTATTGTTAGAGTAATCGCTGGTGCTAGGGAAGCACGGACAAAGAGTGGCTCCTGGAAGATTTCTTGGCGAAGGGATACATGAATGAACTAAAACCGCACCTGAAAAAGAGGGATCCTAAGATTGTGTAGGTATGAGACTACACTAGTCTAAAAGATTTGATAGATATTATTCATACTAATAAGGTGTTCCTATCTTTTTGGAGTACATTCTGTAATAATTCAATGGTTAAGCGTGCTTGGCTTAGAACAATTTGGAATGGGTGACCTCCTTAAAAGTTTTCCAAGAAGAACGTGCGAGTGAGGACAAAGCATATTGGGAAGGTTTAATATTGATTTGTAGAGGCAGTCGTCAAATCGAGATGTTACATTTAGGTGCGACTTAAACTTATAAGAGCTTGGGTCGTAACAGTGGAACGCAAGGCTCCCTACACAAGCTTGAACTCAATTGAGGTTGGATAGCCTGAAGCTTGAACTAAGCTCGATTTGTCAACTTTATTCATTTGAACATAATATTCATAACTAACATCAAATAACCTTGTTTATATGTTGAATGGTCCAACGACTAACTAACCATTCAAGCTCATAACAAAGGAGGAGTACATCCTTATGCTTTATTACAAATACAGGTTTGTTCTCAGTTCACATGTTACATTACTCAAATACAATCTTCCAAGTAAAAATAAAAATCATATAAAACAACCTTTTAATTCACCCGTTGTACACTATTTTGACAAACAGATTTATATCAACAACAACAAACAGTAAAAATCCCGCTGATAGATCGAATCTGAAGACTATCTAAATCATCAATCGGTGATCACGAAACTTTTTCGTTTGATTTCTTATATAGTGATATGTTTGGCTCTTCCACAGAGAATTGCATTCTTTGGGATTGGCAATTCATCTCTGGTTGAATTAGATGATGTATAAACTCGCAAGTAAAATTGTTCTCCAAGGTATTGTCTTGCCCAAAATTCTGTCCTGATGTTCCACATTCCCACATTATCAAGAGATATGTATATAGCTGTCCAAGATTTTGGGAAAACCTGAAACCAAAACAAAAAAGAGTATGTAAGAATATAGTGATCGGATCATCCAAGAACAGATTACTCGCATTTATATCATTTAAATTTAAAATAATTATGCATTCTTTTAATCCGACCCAGTTTAGCTTATTACCAAACATTAGGGAACTAAGGCCCTATTTGTTTGAGCTTATAATTGATAGTTGATAACTGATAGCTGGTAGTTGATCGCTGATTATGAAAAGCTAACTTTAGTAACTTATTGAATCAGGAGCTGTTTGAGGCTTAAACAACTATAGGAGTTGTTTGATGTTTTTCACCAAATAGCTAGTACACTACTACAAAATAGACATTTGTCAACAAATATTTTACAAGCACAACGACGAAATATGCGTCGTTAAATTTATTGACGACGAAAAAAATATTCGTCGTCCCTTCGTCGTGTATGAAGGCGTCGGCACATAATGGGCGACGAATACTGCTTTCGTCATGAGATTTTATACAAAGATTATTTTCGTCGTTAAAGTTTACTTGTAATTAACTTACAATACAAATTACAACAACAACAACAACAACACCTAATTGAAAGCTCTTTAATAACAAATAATTGTATTTAATATTATTTTTCTATTTGTGAATTTTGTATTCATAGTATTAAATAGTATTTTTTATTTTATATAAGAATGTAACAAAAAATTTTGTCACAATTAATGTAGTGTCCAACAATATAAAGAGCTTTTAATTGGTATAGTGTCCAACAAGTAAAAGAGTTTTTTTTATAACAAAAGAAAACCCTCACACCTTCTCTTCTTTCCAATGTGGGATAACTTGCCTACTTTAACTTCCAATAGAAATAGCGACGAATCTTCGTCTCTCTTCATTATCTTCTATTTCACCGACGGATGATATTCATCGTTTGTTTATTTTTTAATTTTCTATTTTTTGCTGTCATGACGAATACATAATTTTGTCGTTAGGTGATAGAAAAATACCACCATTTGACGAATATCTTAATTTGTCATCGATTTTTTGTCGGCAAAAGTCTATTTTATTGTAGTGATTTTAGATTTATTAAATTATATATATATATATAGGAACTCCAAAATGGTAAAGACGGCTTGCGTGGGGACAACACCAAGTGTCACGACCTCACACTTCACTCAACGAAGTTTCTCATGCGGCGCTCAAGTACTCGAACTTAAGCCAGCCTTTCTC
>JANIMX020000538.1:650374-661864 GCA_024582655.2 Erythroxylum kunthianum
TGTGTCGTCTATGTGTTAGGTTTGAAAAAGTAATAGAAGAGTTGAGAGTAATTGTCCCATATTGAAAAGTCAAGGGACCAAATTTGAGTTAATAAAAGAGTTGGACTACTCCCTCCATTACTAATTGGTATTAGGGTGGAACCTCAGATTCTTAGAGTTATTTGTAATTAAAATAAAAATATATACTAAATTAAAATTGAATTAGGTCTAAAAATTCCTATCCTTACATAAAATGGTGTGTTAGGTCACTCTTGGAAGCCACACCAAAAACCTGACAATTTTCATATAATTGGTAAAACCCGACGGCTCAGTTCGTTGGGATGAACATCTGAAACCCTATAATTCCATAAATTGGATGCGTGCAAGTAAAGTTAAAAGAACACTTGAATTTTGCTTAAGTAGGAAAGTGTAAAGTAACTGATTCCATTTTTTGTTGCAGAGATTAGCTCATGATAGCTCGTATTTCCTCCATTAATGGAGTCCCCTAGCAGATATGGACGGCGCTTGATAATCATTTGGCCGTTCTTCCCACAACATTTCTTTCTGCTTTTTCCTTCTCTCTCTCTCTAATTTGTCTTGGCAATGGTTAATCTCCATGAACATTTTCTCATAAAGCTTAGGACTTTCTAAGTTGTAGACTTTATATCAAGTTTTTCAAATTAAGTTGTAGGAGCAAGACTATGGTGACTCAATTTCTTAAATTTTGAGAATAACAGTATGAATGGTATGTCTTAATTATTGTTAAGATGATAAAATTTTGCAGTTGAAACCCTAGTGAAGAAAAAGGTTACGGAAGATAATGATGATGATGATCATCATCACTTTCAACTGTAACCAGATGTTGACACGCAGACGGCTGGAATGGAAAAGCATTAATTAGGAACGTGCCGTAAGAAGAGGCATATGATATGATACGAGTGAGTCTCTGTGCACAACTTTCAACATGAATAGGCCTAACCAGAATCCATCATAAACCTTCTCTGTCCCTCAATCCCTCCCTAGTCCCTATGTAGGGACAGCTACTCATTTGATTTGGTAATGGATGGGAAAACTTTTTGAAGTCACCAAAAATTCTCTTCTTGTGGGGTTCTATTCTACTACTACTACCACCCTACGTATCCGTGCCAATACTTCTTAACAATGGCTGCTCCGCGTCTGTCTGCTCCTCCATGCTTCTCAGAAAAGTAAAAGAAGTTTGGATTTTGGCAATTGGGTTTTTGTAATTGCTTGGTTTTTGACTTGGAGACGCAGCGCGTGGGAGATTTTGGAGTGAAAAGACAACCAACAATGATTGACGTTTTCTTGATGATTATAAAAACTTTTCGGATAAGCAACGGAAAGGGCACTCGAGCTTTCTTTTCACGCGCCACCATTGGATGCGGACTTTCTTATTCCTCTGGCTCAATAGCCCTTGTTGGGTTGGGTGGATTTTACTTGGGATAACTAAACTAAACACAGGGAAAGATCTTGTCAAGAAATGACAGAAGTTTCTGATTTCCAGTTTTGTGAAACGGGTATGTATGGTCTGGTTGGCTCAATTCTCCCATTTGACTTGCAACAGTTGTTGACTATCAGAAAATTTGCACGTTTCTTGCTCTAAAATCTGCCTATGGAGTCGTTTGAATTAACATATGTGAAAGCTCTTTATAAGAAGAAATCTGTTTTAGGGTTCTCAGTTTTTCCCTGTTGTCCAGCTGCTGTTTGATGAAAGAGCTTTGCTTGTGCAAGGACATTGCTTTGGTGTGTGGACAAAGAGGGAACTGGCAGTGAAAATTAGGTCTTTTGGGTTAGTTTTAAGTTATCAAATGAAAAAGAACCATTGATGCATGATAAAAAACATAACAGAGCTATCCAGGACCTATATATAAAATCCAGAAGCTCGCTTTCTTACTCTAAACCTGCTCGTGTGTAGCACTTCAGAGCCCAATACCAGGAGTAATCTTTTGATTTGATGCAGGAGAAGACCTGCACGTGCTTCAGCTACAAAAGCTATGATTGCTTGCATTAAATTGGCTCACAGAAGAAAGAGATTGGATAATGAATATGTTACATTGGAGAAGATGAATATTTCATAATGCATGCATCATAGGCAGCCACGTGTAAGCCAAGGGTTGTTGTACAGAAAGCTTTTGCTCCCATTCTCACTCAGGTCCTAGCAGCAATAAAAAAAATATTTTATTTTTATTTTTCAATATATTTTGACCCTTTTAAAAGTGTCTTCCTTTCTTTTGATTAAAAGTATTGTCCTTTTTTTGTTGTTATGTTCTGTAATCTGATTTGGTATTAATATAATCAGGATCAAATTAGTTTCATAAATCACTCTCACACGAGTTGTTTGGATTTGAATATATTATTTGATGTGTGGAGTTAAGAAGTTTTAACTTCTGTCAAAAAAATCTTTTGATTTTAGTTATTTTAAATTTTCTTAATTTATAGTTGATACTTTTTTAGCTTGCTTTTTATATTTAACTAATTGGAGTTGCTATAGTCTCTATCTCTCTCTCTCTCTCTCTATTTTCTTGTTGTTGTAGTATCGTAATCTGATTTGTCTTTTCAAATATATTGTTTGTGGAGTCTATATATAGCAGGTGTTCCATGCCTCTTTACAAAACTGCTTATACTCCACGCGCTCCGCCGTAAAAGTTTTTGTCTTTCTGTTCCAGGAGTAGGCAGAGAACAAGTTCCACAGGAAAATGGATATGGAGAGTAAGGTGGTGAGATCAAGATTCAAGAGGGTTTGTGTGTTCTGTGGCAGCAGTACTGGAAAGAGGGATTGTTACAGAGATGCTGCCATTGAACTAGCTCAAGAGCTGGTAACTAAAGCTTTCACCTTTAAAGTTTCTCCTTCGTTATCTCATCTTCATATACCATGTTTCAAAGGTTTTTGGTGTTTTATATGGTTACAGGTGGCAAGAAGATTGGACCTTGTTTATGGGGGAGGGAGTGTTGGGCTGATGGGTTTGGTCTCGCAAGCTGTGCATCATGGAGGAGGCAATGTTCTTGGGTAATGCCACTAATAAACTACTACTTTCTCCTATTTTTTAAGTTCTTAAGAATGTAGTTTCAACTTTCGAAGTATTGCTAATTTACTATTGCTAAAACTACGTGGGCTGCTCTTGTTTACAGGATCATCCCCAGGACTCTGATGAACAAAGAGGTGCCCAAGTCTTATATTCATTTTTTTAGCTGTTCTTATTGTGGGCACTTTTTATTTATCGTTTGAATGAAGTTAAACCTTTTGGTAGCTTCATTCTGTCTACAATATGTGTGCTTATAGGAATGTGTTATTGGGTGTGGAACCACAGATAACTGGTGAGACGGTTGGAGAGGTGAGGCCAGTAGCTGACATGCACCAAAGAAAGGCGGAGATGGCTCGTCATTCTGACTGTTTCATAGCTTTACCAGGTCCCGTATGCTTATTTCATCGAATAGAAGATCCAAGATCAGACCTTTACCTGTTCTGTTTCCTTGTAAATGGATGGCGATTTCAGTTGGTCTCTACATTGGTTTTCAGGTGGTTATGGAACTTTAGAAGAGTTGTTGGAAGTCATCACTTGGGCTCAACTTGGTATTCATGATAAACCTGTAAGCATCCTTAAAAATAAATAAAAAAACCTAAGACAAGAATATGATATTCTTTTACCTTGCTCTCAAATCTATGTTTTGTGAAACAATGCAGGTGGGTTTGCTTAATGTTGACGGATATTATAACTCCCTCCTTACCTTTATTGATAAAGCTGTAGATGATGGTTTCATTAAACCATCGCAGCGCAACATCTTTGTCTCTGCACCAAATGCAAAAGAACTTGTCCAAAAACTTGAGGTGTGTTCATGGCTTTTGCTTCCTTTACTGTCAAACACTTATCTGGGGCCGGCCTAACCTAATAATTTTGTTGTTCACAAATGGAAAAGACAGTAAGGTGCTTGAAGATGGAATCTTTCTTAGTTTGCCAAGTTGGTGTTTGCTTGCAAATGATGATACTGTTTTGTTTTGAACAGGATTACGTGCCTGTGCATGGAGTCATAGCTAAGGCAAGGTGGGACGTTGAGCAGCAGCAGCAACCACCGCAGCAACTACAGGTGGGGTTCAAAGCCACCACTTTGCAGACTGAGGTGGCTCTTTAAAAGAGTGACATTTGCAAAGAAGAAGAATAAAGTAAATAGTTAGAGAAGAAAGTTTTAGAATCCTCTTCGCTTTATGGCTGTCATTTTGGTCGTATCCCAACCATTCCCTAAAGGTGTGGTCTGGTTTAAGCGACATAGTCATTAAATGGAAACTTAACAAGAGTGGTTTCTTTTCTTTTTGTATGTAGCTGGCATTATAGAAAAGATAGAAAAACAGAAAAAAGAAATGTAAAACTTGGAGGTGCCAAGCTTGTATTTTGTAGCTGGGTTTATGTACAAAAATGTTTCATGGAAAGAACAAGAAGTAAAATCCAAAAATATTAGCAGCTTTACTCTCTGTATCAATCCTCTCTAGACCACATGCATGCCTTATCTTTTGTTTTAAGGTACTGTTATGATGTCTGATACATACTTGAGACCCTCTGAAAATGGTGGGTTCGAGTTGATGATGAAGACTGTTATTGAAGGACGATGAGACATCTTTTAGTTTCACCAACTTGCATGATATGCTTGGTTGGTGTTGTTAGTGAGTCAGTGAGTGAGTGGTCAGTGCCTTGCGCTTGTTGGTCCTTGCACAGTTGCAGGGACAGATTTTGTTTGTACTGTAACTTTGTAAAAGTTGTAACTAAGCAAACCTACAAAACCACCAGGGAATATGGTAATCAAAATTCCTCATCTTTAAATGGTTGCAAAGGCAAAACTTTGCACATCTCATGAGTCATGACACAGGTGGATTGACAGTGTTTCTGCATAACCATTTCCTATATCAGGTCAAGAAAACCAGGTAAAGAGCTACGTGAGTTTCCCAAAAGAAGTATCAGGAAAGTCCAGGTTTTGGGGTACTGTGAGTGTAGATGGGGACCAGCTTGGTTGTGTGCAATACGTGCCTGTATGTGTTGGTCCATTTTCTTTAGTATAGGCATTGATGATACAGTAAGAGTGCCGCCCTTTAGAGCTTATCACATTTAACTCTGATAACTATTGCTGGTGTGGGGACCATTTTCTTTCTAATTAAGAACACAAATTGGATAGGATTAGAAACAGAACATATCATGGTTATAAATTTAAGGTGGGAAGAAATGTATTAGAAGAAAACATGAAATGACCTGATATGGAAGTGGGACTGCAGATTTTGAAAGGTTGAAACAGGAGAGGGAAAGAAGAAAAAGAAAAAGAAAAATTCTCCGAGCAATTTGTTGGAAGTGAACACATTTTGGAACACAACTATTTTGGCCGACTAAGTTTGATGCCTGCGAAAAAAGTTCAAGCATAGGAAAGGAAAAAAAATGATCAGTCCTATCCTGTTTCTTTCTATCAGTCTCAGGCATGACCACTGTAGAAGATTGAATGAGGACTGTTGCTGGTGTGGGGTGGTGTAATCATTATAACTTGCAGTAGTGGTAGACATTCCATTGAGGCATTTGCCAACCCCATCACTCCTAACCTGACAATAACAACACCCACCTTCTCCAAAATAGTCTCCTTTTGATTCTGGATCCGTACACCTGACTTCTTAACAAAGTTCTCAATCACAGTGCTTGCTTCCATATTGCTTGACATTGTTGGGTTTTGAGGGAGGAACACGCAATTTTTTAATAATGCAAAAGGCCCATGATTCATACTCTCTGGGCTTGAGTTCATTCACTTGTCCTGTATTGTTGGAACACAGTGTTCCTCTTCCTCCCCGTCTAGGCCTAGTAGGATTATACACAAGGATCATGCCCAACTTGCATTGTCCTTGTTCCTTACCTTTCTTACATGTGTGTAGGAACTAGCAAGCATTAAGGTTCCTTTCTGGAATTTCTTGTACTCTACTCCAAGTTGATTCTTATATATTTTGGTCTTCACTACATCAATCAAGGTACTTGGCATCCGTCAAACACGTTGTTTTTGTTTTCTATATAGCAAGTGATTCTGGCAAACACAAAGGGCCATTAATGTTGTGTGTGTGTGTGCGCGTTTGTGTTTGTGTTATACATGTTCAGAAACAAGTTAAATGAGGAAGAAAATGACAGGAAGCAAGTGGTCTAGTTTTTATCTTGGGACCCCTTTTGTTCTAGCAGTGGCTAACAGTAGTATCCCTATCAACAATTAGTGCCTCAACCGTAGTGTTCTGTCACCATCGATCCCTATTACTTGCCCTGGAATTAAATGGAGCTTTTGCTTAATTTGTCCATTTTAGAACTTAACTAAGCTTCACAGAGATTGTGTAAATGGTTTGGTTTTGGTGTTCTAAACAGAATCTGCTTGGTACTAATCTTAACATTGATTTCCAGAGCAACCAAGATACAAGCTTTAAAAAGGAAACTTTGCATTTTCCAGGAAAATGCATGGAGAAGCTGTGGTTATCAATCAAGTATGAAGGAGATTGCAGCAAAAGCTATTGGTACTCTATTATATTGATCCCCCACTTTCTTTTTCTTGCTTGATGTTGAAACTACAAACCAGCTGTCATGAGATTCAACTAGCCATGGATTGGATTGTAGTAGAGTAATTAAGCATATCATTAGCAGCAAAGCAAATAAGATATTAATATAGTGCTGGAGTAGCAAAGCATATAGTTTACTTAAGATGGAGACTTTTTAGGGTCGTCTTTGGAGAAGACTTCCAAGTCAAAAGTGTATCAAGAGCCATGAAATTTGTTTGCTAAGTCCTAGATAATTATAACGTGGAAGGAAAAAGTATGCAAGTTAGGACAATGCAGAGTTGGGTTTGAATTGGCAATTTGGAAAAATCATAGATTCTCTCTTTTAATGACCTCTGTTTTTTGTTGTTGGATCTGTCTTTGGAATTTAAAGAAAATCTGGCCCACTAATTGATGGAAAACCTGATTCTTGTAAGAACTGTTGTGGGTGTAGATATCAATCTTCAGTTCAGTTTCATGGTTGAACCTGAAATTAAAGCTTAAAACTTTTTGTTACTTAATCGAACTTTTGATTTCAACTTTACTCCAATCGATAATTTGCTTAATTTGATTTTCGTTTCATAAGAACATTTGTGGTACCAGTAGCCTTTGTGGGGGAAGCATATTTATATAATCCTTGAACGTGCATAGCAGCTACAGTTTCAAATTTTAATGCCTGAACTCTGTTACTCTTTTTTTTTTAAACTACCTTAGCTTGGAAGTGAATGTTAGAACTATGACAGGATCCAACTTTTGGGAAGAGAGGAAAATGATGCAACAGGAAGTATGAAACAAGGTGCACCTTTGAAACAAATATAAAGTGTAGGATTACAGTAGAAGTTGTGAGGCTGTTATTGGGACAGGTTTCAAATATCTACGGTTTTGAAGAACTGCTGTAGTAAAGTGAACTAGATATTATAAACAAATGAAGATATTTCTTGGTGGAAAACTGCATGAGCCTGAGATTGGAAGATATTATTTTACTGTGTTCCTAAAATAAAAATTTATTGCACAGAAGCTAGAATAGGACAGAACTGGTTCTGGTAATTGAAGGAAGTTGAGTTCTTCATACTAGGAACCTGACACAGTTCATCGAATGTTTGAACTTCCAAGCTAAAAGGAAGCAAAACCATTTGAGATGACCAATTCAATACAAAGGGTTTCCAGATTGAGGAGGCAAAATACCAAATTGTCACTTACTATGTTGAATTTTAGAGGCTGTAGTGCAATATATGTTCTTAGCTTAAAAAAAAATCAAACTATGTGGTTGGAGCCCTCTACTGCCTTGTAATTTTCCAAGTAAAATTCCAGAATCAATAAGAAAAAAAGGTCAAGCAACAAGGCAGCACAAGACCTGTCAATGTCCAACTCAGGCTCTGAGTTAAAGTCTCCGGTGACTCTGATAAACCGTGTGGGTGCCACCACTATTTGAGATGATCTTAATCACACCCGCAAAGCTTCAATATCCAAGACTTTTTGGGTCATGACCAAGTCTTTCTTTGAGATGATTTGTCTGTCAGCCAACTTTTGTCAAGGTTTTATCCGAAATTATAACCCTCCTACTTTCACTTTTTATTATATATACACATCCTTGCCTTAGTGTATTCTGCATTCAACAACTTCCAAACATTTATAGCTGTTAAACCAGAACACAAACATCAGAAAGATTCAGCTGATATAGTTCCATAGCCACTACCAAGTAACCAGCATTGGCTAGCTTGCCAATAAGATGGATGAACCAACCTCAGAACTTGATCTTCCAGGTTTTCGTTTCCATCCTACAGAAGAGGAGCTCCTTGATTTTTACCTCAGAAACATGGTTTATAGAAAAATGTTTCATTTAGACGTTATTGGATATGTCAACATCTACCATCATGATCCTTGGGATTTGCCTGGTACACATACACATATTTGGCTTAGCTTGTTTTGATTCCATTTCATGTTTTTTAGTATGATTAAGCTTAAGTTGACATACATAAAATGCTGCAATTTAGGACTGGCAAAAATTGGGGAGAGAGAGTGGTACTTCTTTGTGCCTATAGACAGAAAACATGGAGGTGAAGGGAGGCCTAACAGGACTACTGAGAATGGATTTTGGAAAGCTACCGGTTCTGACCGCAGAATTCTGAGCTTGTCAGATCCCAAGAGGATTATTGGACTGAGAAAGACTCTTGTTTTCTATAAGGGAAGAGCTCCAAAAGGTAGGAGGACTGATTGGGTCATGAACGAGTATCGACTTCCTGATTCACGCCCTTTACCTAAGGTACCATAATTGACAAGATAAGCTCTCTTCAATACCATTTAATAGTTCCTGGAGGAAGAATTTGACATGTTCAATAAAAGTCAGGTTTAAACTATTTCCACATATCATCAGCTACCAATTCATATCAGTTCTAGAAAAAGAAGAAAACAAGGTTGAAAGGTAGATATTAGCATACAGAGAACTTCTGAAAGTCTTTACTGAATTCAAAAGAACTGTACTTCTACACCAAAAAAGTGATAAGAGTAATGAAAATTTGAGAAAGATGGGACCCTGTGACCTACACAAGTCAATTTTGATGATGTTGGAAAACAATCACAAAAAAGTAACGAAAGTTATTGTTTGATGATGATATTCAATAATTGCAGGATATAGTATTATGCAAGATTTTCAGAAAAGCAACTTCCTTGAAAGAGCTGGAGCAAAGAGCAGCAATGGAAGAAGAGACAACAATGAAGACATTCCTAGCATCTCCATCGTCATCCCCACCACTTTCATCATTGGAAGACATCTATTTCTGTCATCATCATGAAGAACCAGTGGTTCCAATGCCTATGCAATATGTGTTATTCAAGAAAGAAGTGAAAGAGAATAACAGAGTTGAAAAGCCAAAGGAGATGGTTAGAGGGCCTTCACTGCAATTAAGCATGGACAAAGACATGCTACCAGAACTCCAAGTGCCTAAATTACAATTGGATAACTGGAACTTGGACCCTTTCCTGTTATACAGCCCTTGCCTTCAGAATTTGACTCCATCTTCTAGTTACTGTGAACTTCTGAAGAACTTCTGATTCTGTAGGTAGCTTTCTTCACTTTTGGTTCTTTCAGGAGGTAATGTCATTGCTGGCTTGGCAAGAATGCTGGAGCAGCTACTGGGATGGTCATGTATGAGTCTGTGACATGATGACCTGAAGCTATAGCTTAACTTGTTAATCAATCACTTTTTTTTCCTTTTTTATTTAACAATATTGTTAAAGTTTGAGTTCAATCTTACATATTTAATGACATGAATAAACTAAATTATTTGCTACTGTTTAGAGTAATTGCCCTTTTAAGAAAAAAGTTATTTCAGGAGTTATTATATATGTTAGATACTCCATATCTTCCATGATTATCTACAGGTTCGCATTATAAGCAGTAATGTGATTTCTGTGGAAAGTTGAATATAAAGAAGGTATAATCTGTGAAGAAGGCAAAGATTCAGATATTTCAGTGATCAATGTACTTGGAAGTTGAGTTAATCATGTTCAGGTTTCGATCTGTGATTAATCACATACGATCAGGACACTAGGAATCTTGACAGGTCTGTGTTAATTTGGTATTCTTATGTGCAATGAAGCTATGAATTGAAAACTCAGGTTTTCTTTAACAGAAATAGAGGAGATGTTGATACCCAAACCCTTCAAATTCTTTGAACCCTTTTGCTTTGATGCTGTTGGAGCGAGCATGGACAGATGCTTTGATGGTAGCCACGGATGAAATATGGCATCTTTAGATATGAACTCAATCGGACCTGATCTAAGGAGACAAGAGGAATCTCATCCAGCATCATCTTAACAATGTCTATGCAAATGTTTCCTGCCAACCAGTTCGTTCTTCGAGGTATTATATAAAATTGCAGACCATGAATTTTTGATACTTGTGATTATTATCTTCAAATCCTGTGAGATTAATGAGTGATCGTGCAAATTATTCCATTGGACACCTTGGAGAAGGACAGCTACCGTTTTTCTACTTCTTTGTTCCAAGCACATGAATGGCTTCAGCTATGTCTCAGTCCTTCAGGTTTTTTGCTTTTTCAGTCATTAACAAGATCTAAATGTCTAATAGATCCTTCATCTTCTATGATTTTATATTGAAGCCTCGGTTCGGTCCGGAACGTTAGCCGCATCCAAAGTTACAAGAATACGATTAATCTCTAGATTTGAAATTAAATTTACAGTAATATCATGTAATTTTAATAAAAATAAGAAGGATTAGCCGGTGTGAGATATCATATTGTTCGATACTTTTCAAATAAAAGATTATCAAATACATTATAAATTATTATCAAAGATTTGTATTATTTGACGAAGTTTCGTGTAATTTCTTGCAATTACAGTATAATTTATAACCCGAACTTTAAAATATTTGGATCCATTAGACATGAAGAATCTTAAAATCTTTCAAGTTCCAACATTGGATCTATGTTTTTCATATAAAACAACCTCAGTGTCTAGCTCTTGCATAATGTCTAGCATTCCAGCTTTTCTCCAAATTATTTGGACCTAACTACTACCAACTACAGTTAGTCATTTACAGCACACGAATTGTGGGGTGTGACTTTGAAATCATTTTACCTAATTTAAGACCAATCAGTCATAGATTCTCTTATTCATGAGGTTTGTCCAGGCCAGGCTTGACAATTCCGGTCTGATATGAAGTCAACAGGTTAAGTTCAAGTTGGTTGGACTCAATCTTAGTGATCGGTTTGAAATTCGGCCAAAACGGTTTGAACTCTTTTCTCAAAATGAACCATTATCATCACTAATCGACAAAAAACACACGACAATAAATTCAGTTTTTCCACTTTACGAAGGTTAGGTGAGGGACATCAATTGTACGCAACATTTTCCTTGTATTTTTTTACAAAGAGACTGTTTCCGTGATTAATTGCAGATTGCAAAAGGTTAAGTAGTCTAAATTGCTAGATCAAGCAGAG
>JANIMX020000538.1:673132-684512 GCA_024582655.2 Erythroxylum kunthianum
AAAACTCGATACCCGATATGGGGTTTTGTTGTTACTGTATACGAGTCGCCGATATCCTGTGACTGATTATTGTTAAAATTAATTAACTCACAAAAAACTCTTGTCTTGACCCTAATTAATAATACCTAAAACTAAATTATACCAACGTTATTTACTATAATTTTAAATTGTGATCCTAATCCTTGTTAATTTAATAAAGCGCTAATATATATATAATGAGATGATTAAAATTTGGAAATTTAAGTAGTTTCTCTATAATACAATTTTATCAATAAAAAAACAAATTTTGAATAGGCAGCTCACATTTTACACAAACTTGGGGAAGCCTCAAAAGACAATGGGTAGAGGTCTTATTGATCACAAGTTACATTCTCAGGATCCTTTCCCACCTCTCTGCTTCTTCTCTTCCAGTGCAGCAGCTTCATTCAACATGTCAACAGCATCATTGTGCATATCCAGTTTTGCAAGTGCGACCGACTGCATGTAGAAGGCCGTTGGCCAGTCGGGATACACGCATTGAGCTTGCATTGCGTCTCGGAGGGCGGCATCCGGTTGATCACATAACAGATAACAAAGACTGCGACGAGCAAAAACTGTTGGGGACACCATTGTTCCGACGTCTATGAACTGCATCAGGGCGAAAGGAAACCTTAATCAAACCGAAAATAAGAAGAAAAGGTTTCCATTTCCAATGCCTGCACTAGATATCTGTAAACACATATCTAACCAAAACCAAGTACAAAGAGGAATATCATATTTGAAGAACATAAAACTCTATTTAAGGATCAAAGACCTCCCAGAATCTTTTCTCCAGAGAGCCATCCAAGAAATTTCCATAGGCATACATACCTGCGAATAACAATCAATGGCAGTTTTAAAATCTTTATCGCGAAATGCAAAGTCCCCTCGCTTCCTTGATTCAAGCATATCTCTCATCTGCTGTGTCCATTCTTGGAAAGATAACTGAACCAAACAGCATTTAATTAAATATCTGAGCAAAAAATTTCAGGAAAATATAAATATGCGATGAAGACAATTACCTCATTTGTTCCTTCATCATCTTTGTAATGTGTCATGACCAAGATCTGATGAATTGCTGTGAGGTCCATCCGAGAACATCCTTCACCCATCGGTGAGAGATGACGTTGAGGAGTTGCAGGGGCTTCTGTGTGCTTTGAAATTCCAAGCATAACATAAGATGGAACCTAAATGCCAAAATTAAGACGGGAATTTCTCAAAACAAAGAAGTTTACTTTTAGACTAAGTTTCGAGTAAGCGCATGTTCGACTTTGTGTTACCAGTAGTATCAAGAAAAGGAATCCAATTGTTGTTTACATGAATTGCACAAGGATACACGTTGACAAGAAAATGTTGGCTGGCTGGATTATAATGAAACTAAATAGAAATTAACAGCTAAAAATTATTATTGAAAATAATTGATAAAATTCTCTTACATCGGGTTTCGTTTGCAGTGGAGCAAGTGTCGAAACAACGTCCTTTGTAGTTGGCCGTTCTCTAGGTTCATATTGCAAACATTGAGACGCAAGACCGACAACAACGGTTGCCTCTTCTGTGGAGAAGTTGCCTTCCAAATGTGAATCCATCAAGAGAATAATGTTTTTGCCCCTAATCATATCAAGAGCCTGCAAGCACCCACAGTAATGAAATCAACACCTAAGATGCATCTTAAGAAACTTGACCGAAAATTGATGAAAACTGAACATCTTTTGCCAGAATTTTATATTTAGGTAACATTATGGCACGAGGGTACAATAACGGAAAACATCAGTCCTGCATTTCCATAACCCATATCAGTTCTAACCCGTAAGATTTTGTGTTGATGTTAGAGAAAATGACAAAGATAAATTCATATGGTGGAAGTTATGATGATGGAAAGAAGTCAAAGAAAGTCTTTCAACTTAGAAACCTATGGAAGGATATTTGCGACTTGGGAACGAACCTTATAAATAAGAATCTTTAACCACAGGAAAACAAATAGCAAACCAATTTTAGAATCTCATATAATTAGGATACTTCTATTCTAATTATATGCATCCTCTTCATACGAGACTTCTCTCTAGAAATGCATGAGTAGTACAGCCAATCAAAGTGACAATCTCACTTCAGTTACACACTGCCACAGCAATTGTAAATGCGGTAAAAGAATCTAAATCCCTAGTTCAACACTTCCTATTCAGATAGAGCATACTAAGGCAAGTACCATCGTAGAGTATCCAAATTTCATCAATGTGCTGCTTCAAAAAGAAAGTGCTTGTTGAAAGAGTTAGCTATACTGAGTTTGTGAACATGACAACAAGAAAAATAAGACAAAATAATTTGCACGCCAATGAATACAAGCAACTTACATGACTTGGAGGGATATGCTTTCCACTAAGTAAATCCAGAAGAACGGTGCCAAAGCTATAAATAACACTTTCAGGAGTTACCCTCCCTATGACAAGCAAAATTAAGCAACAATGAGCACTAAGTCGAAGAAACTTGGAGACAAAAGATAATCATGTGATTTGAACAAACAAGTAACTATGATAAGCAATGCAGCTTAAGTCACCATAATGTAGCAATAAGAAGTTGAGAGACCAGTCTGGCCATTAACCTTACATGGTTGGTCAACAACTGCATTTTGCATGCATCATTGGATAATGTTTATAGATACATTCCTTTTTCAATTGTATGTGCTTCCCAGAAACTTGCTTTTAAGAGTATCGCAAGTCTACTATAATGCACCACAATATACCATACTACGTTAGCCATAATTGAACATTGTTAATTACTCAGTACAAATGCATTGTTAGTTAAACAATTGCAAAGTTAAAAGTTGCAACATACATTCACATTGAACAAAAATAAGCAGTCTAAAAAAAATTTAAATAAGGAACACATATAAGCTTTTAGAAGAGAAAGAATAAAAGAGCAAACTGTGGCAGTAAAAAATAACTAATTACCATTTTTTAGATACTCGGGAGGAGTATATGCAAGATTTGTGCTATAACTTTTTCCATCCCTGCTATTTTTCATGAAACCAAAACATGAAAGCCGCGGATCACCATCCTACAAGGTCAATTGAAATATCCAGTTAACAAAGTTAGAGATCATAAAAGCTGATGAAATAACCCAAGCAACTGAACAGGGATGAATACAGGTTCATAGTAAAGAAAGGAAGTACCTCATCAAAGAGAACCCTGTAGGCATTCAAATCATGGTATAAGGGGCGACCCTCGGAACTACAATAATCTAATGCTTCAGCAATATAGAAGGCTACTCTTAACCGCATAGCCCACTCAATTGTTTGATTTTCCCCTGTAAAGAGAATGAGCATACAATGAAATTTTGCCAACTATACCTTCAAATAGAGACACTAAACTTTTGAAGAAGCGATGTTTGTTGATCAAAAAGAGACTTCAACTATTACTAAAAGTAAGCACTTGCAATGAATTTAAACGAACTTCAAACGAAGCACATTGATACAAAGCAGAAATCATAAGCTATCAACTAATCAATCATTCATAGCAAGAGAAGTGAAAATCAAGAAACCAACTAGAAATGTAATGCTTTTAGTCAAAAAGCTACCAAGGTAGTTCACTAATTGAACAAATCTAGCCAAAATTAACGAAAGAAAGCAACTTACAGTGAAATAAATGTTTAGCTAGTGTATCATTAGGCATGTACTCAGCAACCAGCAGCCGCTCATCGCCATCACAGCAGTAGCCTATCAAATTGGCCAGCCTTTTATGTCTCAACTTCCCAACACCCCATGCCTCCTCCTACAAAACACAGTAAAAGTTCATCAATACCCACCTCACAAGAAGCATCAAAATCACAGAGGAAGAAGTACATGAAAGAAGCAGCAGCAGCAGGAACAAGAAGTTAAAGACAAAAGACAACAAAAAGATACCGCAAACTGCTTAGGATCGGGCCAAGCCATCTTGGTGAACTTTTTAACTGCGATCCACCGACGGTTCTGGAGTCTACCTCTGTAGACAAGATTAGGTGCCTTCTCGCCGCTCTCCGACACGATGTTATCAGAACTGAAGTTATTGGTGGCCGTTTTAAGGTCAGAGACTGAGAATTCGGCAAAAGAGGGAACTCCGGTAGCCGGGTCGAGTACGGCAGACGGCGAGGGGTGGTTTCGTTGGTTGGTTGGTTGGTTTTGATCCTTCTCCGGACCGGACTCTCCTCGAAACAAAGATTCACAGCAACCCATCACTCGTCTTCCCAATTCTCACCTATATAGCTAATAAAGATTCAAGCTTTGTCTTATCTACCCAGTAAAGATTCAAGCTTTGAAGCTGGGTACAAGTTATTTAGGAACACAAAGGAGTAAAGATTGAGATTGAGAGAAAAAGAGAGTTCAGTACGAGGAAGACACGAGTTAAAAGGAGAAACCAAGCTACTGGTGAAAATGGGCTCTCTTTGTGTTCCTCAGTTGTTGTATATGGGTGTAGAGGAAGGAGGTGTAGTGAGTGTGAACAGAAAGAGATCAAAACAGGTTGAAATGGGCTTCTTTAAAGTTAAAATAAGCAGACTTTCAGACAATCAGACAACAAAAAATGGAAAATTGGAAACGGTTTGTTTGATTTATGTTTCTCTTTGATGTTAGATTTTGGTGTTTTATTATTTAACTTAGTTCTGTAATAAAACCCTTCCTGATGGTGATTTCAATAGTAAATGACTTTGACTTCCAGCTTTAATGTACCACTTTCTCTTATCTATCTCACCTTGGTTTTCTTCCTAAAGTTGTCTCTAATGGGCTAATGGAGATTCTCTTGTTTTTTCTTTTTCTAATGCCACTCCAGTCCATTGTTTTAGGATACAGAAATCGTTTAACTGAATAGAACCGATACTTAATTCGAGTGTCTTAGATACCCTCCAAGCGTGTATGTTCTCTGATCTGTCTTTTAATGAACCATGGACACTGTCTTAAGCATAAGATTGATTGAAGGCATATATTCTCCACTAAATAACTATATCTTAATTAAATCTAGCAACTTTTTTTTCCTAAAAGTAAGTGATTTATGTCTTTTTCATCATCTACAAGCAAGTTCTTTCTTTTAAGTTGATGGAAATTATACAAAATAAACATATCAAAAATTCTCGTACACTTCAGTAACTTTCTCCTGAGCATCCATTTGCAGTAATGAGTGAGTACAACAAAACTTGCACAATACCTATCAACAAATTTTATAGTTTCTTCTACCAGTCGTGACCCCTCTTGAGCAGCTTTTCAGTGTTCCTACAATTACTCAGGTTGTCTGAAGGTAGAACAGACCGAATCTGCATATGAAATCTTCTCTGAAATCTCTGAACAAGTCCCCCTACCCCAGTGTCGTTGCCAAGAGAGTTTCACTCCAATCTTTTAATTTTCCAAGTTCTTTTCACTCTCTTTTTCTGCCAGAATCGTGTGAACTCTATAGATGTCAAACGTACAAAAGTTGCTTCATTTAATGGAGGGTAGAGTTGGAAGAAATGTTTTGGATTACTAGAGAAAAACCCAGTTCAAATTAGCCAGAATTTAGGTTGGAAAGCTGTTACTTACAGATGCACTCAAGTAGATAAACAGAACATAATAGCTAGTACAGCCCACTAACTAGCCCTGTTCTTCTGGTAGTACACACAAAGGTGGGACAAGAAGAACTTGAACCAATAGATATGGAAGGTACAAAGTTGGCTGATATGCAATCCAAGACCACGATATTTAGGTCCAAAGTCTGTCTGCCTCAAAAGACAAGAATGAAAACACAGCACCTGTACACGTTCAGTAGGATTTGAACATACCCCTTTTAAAGATTTTCTGTCAAGCTAAGCTAGTGAGATCTACAACCAGATTCACTCTCTCTGATTCACGTTTTAAGTCGATCATTTTCACAAATTTTTGCATGTACGTGCAGAAAATCATGTCAGCTAAGCAATACCTTCTGAATGTTTTTATACACATGCACCGACAAGCTCCTAATTTACAGGAATTCAAGCAGTTCGTATGTACCTGCAAAAGACTGATAGACCTCAATTATTTGAGGCCCGAGTCATTATCATATGCATCTCCAACTCGTATTGTACAAAGACACTGTTATTCTTTGCAGATGCCTGAATCATAAAATTTGTACTTTTTCTACATGGGCACTTCTTGGAAAGGAATATGACCCCATACGGAATCTGTATCCTATGGCAAAGGGTATGGATTTTTAATGGCCATAATCAATAATAACGAATTCAAGATGATTCTTTCAGCTAAAAGGTCTACAGTGAGAAACCTATACAAAATTGATATGCAGAAAAAAGGTAACAAAAGAGTTCAAAGTTATTTTACCATACAACAATTAGTATCCGGATATTTCCCGACTTGCGTCATCCTTAGATTGCCTTTATCTGTATACTGGACTCGTCCTCATATTAAAAATTGAGGTGAAAATCTGCTCCACTCCGGCAAGGCTGCTGGTCTCTTACATATCGTATAAACAATTCTTGTTTGATAATATTCTGATGCTTAAAGCCAGCCTGCATTCTGGCCCGTGTCTTTGTTCTGTATCACATAGAGCCAACAGATTTGAAACCAAATCTGCAGAAACTCTTTCTTGAGCCCTTTTTGCAACTCCAAATTTACCTGAAAACGGCATGTCACAGGTGGTGGGAAAGAGGTGATATGTTTATCGCAGTATACATGACAACTCTATATGCCCAAAAACCGAGCCGTGATGCAAACTCATGACTTGAGTTGAAGTTCCGTCCATCAAATTCAAGGCTTCTAGTAACCAGAAGTAGTCCACATGGGACCCAAGATGATATTTAAGTATCAAGCAAGGGCTGAACCAATGACGTTCCATATCTCAGGCTCAACAATGTATGTTCCATACTTGTTCCATTTCACTACCTTTCATGCTCTTGACTCTTGAGCAAGCCTTTCTTCTTCACTACGTTGCATGAGTTCCTCATATACTTTCACTGAATCAGCCGTGAACCTCTCCAAAGCCTCGAATATGCGTTGTAGACTGCTCTTCAGACTACTATTACTTGTATCACTTTGATACACAACATTTCCAGTTAATGAAAGATTATTACCATCTCCAACAACTAGAACAATTTTCTTATCTAATGCCTGAATCTCCTTCTGTATTTTCTGATCCTCCCTATCCAAATTCTTAACTTTTCTCTCCAAATCCTTGTTCATCATCATTCTCTGTCGGATTTCCAGCTTATCTTGTTCCCAAAGCTGAAACACAGATGAGGCAAAAATACGCATAGCGTCAATTACTTCCTTCTCAGATATTCTTTCCAAAGCTTGTGCCCATTGATTACAGATAACAAAGACTGGAGGAGCACCTAACCTACCAGGTGAAAAGGGAACTATTCCATCTGGTGTTACTTCTGGTTCATATAAAAGACATTTAACAAGCCAACTATTCAAAGCTCTTATGTAACCCTTCTGGGCTCCTATCCAAGAGGTAAAGCTTGAGGTCCAATGGAGAAGCTCATGCTCAAGCTGCAATGTAGCTTGAAGACGATCATCACTATACTTTTTCCCTGATCCAATGAGACCTAAACTTCTTGCTTCCTTGATTACTTGACACTGATATTTATGGCACTCGAGCATGCTTGCCCACATTCTAGTTAGCCTGACAAGAGAAAAAGGAAAACTTCATAAATTGGCATAAAGGTTGAGCATAAACCTTTATCATAGAGTTGTAACCAAAGATCAGTTGGATATTGGATAAAAGTGTAACTGAAGGGTAAAATGAACACTGAAGAAGACATGGTGATAAGTGGTACGAGGTAATGTAATGGAATGGAACTAGTACCAATGCACGGTTGAATTGCATATAATGACTGAAACAGAATCACAACGCTAACTACAGATGTGTTGGGATTAACAAACACGAGTAACAAACTGCATAGATGCATTAGATTTAGGATATCGTGAACTCAGAAATGACTAGTAGATAGAGACGAAATTATAAAGAAGTAAAACCAACACAAATATCTTGTCCAAAAACAAACTCTCAAAACCATAATAAAAGTTCTTAAAACTAAATACTTAGAGAACTGTTAGAAGTCAAAGAGTAATGTCAATATAGAGCTTGAAAAGTATATGGAAAAGCTGTTTGAAACTGCATACCCTTTTATCAGTTCATTTAGTTGTGGCCATAACTCTTCATCCCTAACCTTGTTAATCGTCACAGATATCTTGTCAACAACTTGGATCGCCATTCTTATTTTTGTTGACAGACTCCTAACTATGGTTCGAGTAGCATCGACTTTGTGAGCTTCTGCACCCCTCTCATCTAAACGCTTCAACTTCTGTAATTTTCTTTCATGATGCACGCGCATTTTCTCCTCAGCCTGCAAAAACACAAACTTGATACTTCTACTTGAAGTGTACAAAGACAACAAATACACGGAGCAATGTACTTCGTCAGTAACTGAATCTACATTGTAACTGATCCAGATTACCACAGAAGGTACAGTATGACACATAATTTAACAGACACCAAATGACTATTAGTTTTTCACACGCGACAAACAAGTTTCTCTTTATTATAATTATATTCTCTCCTTTAATTAAGGGTTCAAAATTCATTATATTTCTCCTCGTCCACATCACAGCCAACATGAAGTACATAATTGAAAACAAATAAAGCACAGTTCAGAATAAGAATCACCTAATAGAATGCCAAGCAAAACCATAACAACAGAGAGATCAACGTCCACAAAGACTATGCATCAGATTCCAAAACAACCAAACAATTCTCTTACAATAAATTGTTCAAAAGACTAGCTCATTGAAGAAAGCTTATTGATCAAGAAAATGAATCACAGCAAACACTTCAAATGATGCAACTTCAAAAAGAATAAAGCGTAGCACACCTTAACTTCATTGTAAAGTTTCTTCTCCCAAAGATACAGCTTCTGCAAAATAGCCGAAAGATTTTTGGACCTTATCTTTAAATCTTCATCAATGTCCAAGTAAGCTGTACCAGCTTGGTCATTTGTGGATAAGGCTTCAGCATTTTTAGAAGTAGACGGCTCTGAGGATACCACAGGTAATGGAGTAGTGACACCTTGCAGCATCTTCGAGGCTGCTCGGACAAGATCATACCACAAAAACACAACATTAACCAGTGCATAAAAGAGTTAAATTTGTCTAAATTGTGACCAAGGCTGCCATTCTAGAGCAGGAAAGTTGGAAAAACCCACCATGTTTGCGTTCATAATGGAGCTTCCCGGCTTCAAGCATCTTGGCTATCTCATTCCCGGACTCAGAAGCTCTCTCAAACTGAACTTTAATTTCAAGAGCCACTTGAGTTATATCAAGCGAGCCACCACCACTGAACCCGCCTCCTCCACCACGCTCCTCCGACCTCTCACTATCAACAACTTTCTTCTCCACAACGTGCACTTCATACTCGGCCCCGTCATTCTCCACCGAAACACTCGGCCTTGTTTGGTAAAGTGAGGCCTCAGCCTCACCACCACCACCACCACCACCACCCCCCTTATGACCCTCTTCATCAATCATCACAGATTTGGAGTAATTTCTATTGGTTCCATCAACTTCCTTCACCACTTCATGCTGGTAATCTTCATCTTCCAAATCAGGAATACCCTCCTCTTCTCTCAGCTCCTTAGAGTCCCTACTCGGCGTGTGTGGTTGATAATACTTATCAAAACTCTCAAACGGATTCAGAAAATCCCAAGCAGAGGCTCTTGGTGGCGACGGCGGAGGCGGAGGGGGTTTCGAAGAGGAGGCCACCGACCGTTGCGGAGACGAAGATCCATAGTAACCAGTCATTGCTCCACCACCACCACCACCATAATTTGGATATCCATAATAAGGATAAGAACTGGAATTACCCATTGGATATTGATTGCTGGGTTGATAATAAGAAGACGAAGATGAAGAAGATTCACCGAAGTACACAGTCTCAGGAGTTTGCATCTGCTGGTAAACAACAGAAGGTGGAGCGGCTTGTTTCTTCATGTAATTCATATGCAGAAACCCGCCGCCGGGGAAAGCATACTGATGATCCGAGTTCATGTAACCCAAATACTCAGCAGGAACACCAGCATCACCGACACCGCCACCGACACCGCGGTCGGGGTAGTGCAAAGGCGAGGAATGATCGGAATGGTGAAGATGTGAGATGTCATCTTCGTCGTCGGATTCGTCTTCTTCGTCGGAGGGGAAATCAATATGAGAACCGGAGTTAGAGTGGTGGTGGTGGTGGGGTTTTTTGGGCGAACTGGTTCCCACGGCAGAGAGAGCAACTGGATCGATTTTTCTTTGAGGCGGCAAATTGAGCTGAGGAGAGAGCGGAGGAGCTGCGGAGCTAGCGTGGTCGAGTTGAATGAAGTTGTGAAGAGAATTGCCAATTCGATTCAAGGAGTGAAGATAAGCAAAGTGAGCTTGAGCTAGGGTATGACGCTGGTGAACAGCTTCTTGGAGGAAGTTGCAGCGGTCTCGGCAGAGAGCGACGGCGGGAAGATCGTCGAGCTTGGATTGAGTGCATCCCATCTCCACCCTTTTATTGGGAGGTGATAAAGATTGCAAATTTCGAATTACAAAAAAGAGAAAATGCGAAACAAGATAGAAATTGAAGTGGGTCTGCTCATAATTTGGGTTTTCACATCGTAGATTTGAAAAAGAAAGAATCTTTATTATGTATAACAAGAAATCAGAGGTGGGTAAGGTGTAGAAAAGAGGAGAGAAGAAAAGGGAGAATAGGATTGGTGAGAATGATAAGAGTAGACAGTAATAATGATAGATAGGAGTTGGGGGTGTGTTTGTTTGTTTCTCGGGAAAATTTGAGAACGTAGAGAGAGAAGTGGAGAGATAAGACAGAGAAAAAGGAGAAAAGAAAGGACAGTAGGGAGAGAGAGGGAGGGAATCTTACAGCGAGGAGTGTGTGGTGTGATTGTTTGTCTGTTTGTTTGTTTGGAGAGAAAGTGAGAGAGAAAGAGAGAGTAACAGTAAAGTGTTGTGAAGAAGAAGAAGAAGAAAGTGTGTAGATTGTGAGCGTATCTACGGAATGGTGCTGTTCGCATTCTTTATTACTCTTTCTTTTTTTTTCTTTCTAATTTCAAGGTGAGGTCAACTTTTTTTTCTTTTACTTGTCATCCTCCTTACTATATATAGGTAATAAAAATTTAGCCATTTCAAAAAAAAATTGTTTAATAAGGCTACTCCCTTAATTAAAAAGTCACATATTCGAGTCATAAAAATAAATTTTTTAAAAATATAAAAAAATAAATACAATTAATATCTCGTAAGAAAATGTAATAATTTTTTTAAGAAGTATGAAATTCATAATTAAATAACAAATTCAACTTTTCTGAATTGAAAATATTAAAAAAATTAAAAATTAAACCT
>JANIMX020000538.1:717054-727510 GCA_024582655.2 Erythroxylum kunthianum
CCGACGTACCAAAAGAGCCTTAAGTCGAATTTATACTTGTGAGGTTAGGCTAAAACCAGGCTCGAACAGTCCAATTTTGTTTTGCAAAACAGCATTATCTTAATTTAATTTTTTAAAATAACATTCGCACTTAGGTCGAATTTCGGGTCAAATTCAAATTGCCGCTTAGAAACGAGCTCATTGTGAAGCCTAGATATGGAAGGGCCAGAGCCCACTTTATGAGATATTTTTTTTAACTAATTAAAAACGTAAAGTCAAAGAGTGGAGCTGTGGCGTATCTATTTGCGGGAAGCAGGACAACAAACTACGAATCGTGTCTTCTTAGGTGAATAAGTACGGACACTTCTTCAAGAAGCCGATGATGTTTGTATATGATGCTTTTGAAAGCTTAAGGTTCTGAACCAGGAAAAGGGTTGAACAAACACTGTCCTTTTCTCTGAAATGCTGGCTCTGTTGCATAGAATTGATCAGATACTATAGCTTAAACTCACTACAGGGAAAGCTAGAATTAAGGTTGTTATTAACGTTAAACTGTTTGGTTTAAGGTCATTTGATCAGATTAACCCAAACCAACACGAGGGAAGGGAGATAGTTGATGATACGAGGAGGGTAGTAGAAGATAGTCACGGATATGTTAGAAAGAGAGGTGGAGCTGTAGTTGTTCTAGTTCACTCAAACATGAACGGTCCACTTAAACTCAATGCTTCAAGCTCCGAGCTCGATCTGGATCGACCCAACATCGAAGACTACCTTCCCTCTGGTTCCTCCATTCATGAGCCTCATGGCAAGCTTCGCCTGTATGTATATTACACAATTATCTGATTCAGCCTATTTGCAGTTCCACGTATTTCGATCTTCTTATCTAGGAATCTTCTACTTCTTTGCTTACTCTCTAATGGGGTTTTGTTGATTTTTGGATTCAGTCGTGATTTGCTTGACATTTCACCTACCTTAACGGAGGCTGCTGGTGCCATTGTTGATGTTCGTTTCCTTCAACTTTGATTGATAAATTTTGTTTTTTTTAATATATATATAAATTGTTCTCTTATGCAAATTTCAATTGTTTGACCAACAGGATTCTTTTACTCGGTGCTTTAAGTCGAATCCTCCGGAACTCTGGAACTGGAATATATATTTGTTCCCGCTATGGTGTTTCGGTGTGGTGATTAGATATGGGATTCTATTCCCTCTCAGGTTTGTAATCCAATTTACTGTTTTATTTGAATGAAACTGTCCTCACTGCCAATTCTACACTTGTTAACAGTGTATGGTTTCATGAATTACTTTGGAAATCTGAAATTTGCCTCACTTTGATGTCTAATGTGTTTGATTTTAATCTGCAGGGTTATAGTACTGACCATAGGATGGATTATCTTCCTGTCATCTTACATTCCAATACATTTTCTGTTGAAGGGCAAGTTGAGAAATAAGTCAGAGGTGTCCAATTTTGCTTTGTTTTAAGTTCTGTTGATTTGGCCAACTTCTTTTTCTATATGCCATAGTTGATGTTTCTTCTTTTGTTTTTAATCAACCATGAGTATGAGCACTTGCTGTAGTGGTCTTATTACTGATTGTAACTTTTCTTTCTAGAGGTGCTTAGTGGAGCTTATATGCAGCTTCTTTGTGGCTTCTTGGACTGGCGTTGTTAAGTACCATGGACCACGGCCTAGCATGCGACCTAAACAGGTTTCTATTAGTGTACCGTTTCCTTTTTGATTTGTCAGCAATATCACATTCATTTCACATTTAACTGGTGTGTAGTTCTTGTTGTATGTAGTAAGTTAACCAAGTGGTGTCATTCGAGTTATATCTGTATATAATAACTTAACGTTATTGAACAGGTTTTTGTGGCCAATCACACTTCCATGATTGATTTCATCATCTTAGAACAGATGACTGCATTTGCTGTTATTATGCAGAAGCATCCTGGTTGGGTTGGTAAGTGGTTTGTGGTCTCACATTTGGTAATTGTGCTTCAATCCAGTTTCCTTTCATATGAATGGTTGTGCTTTGCTTTTCAGTCCCTAAAGTTGATAATCCACAAGTTACTTTTCTATTGTAGCATTTTCTTTGTTCTCTTATATGAACTGCAGTCATACGTTATGACCAATAAGATTGTCTGTTTGTGTGCTTTACCACTGTATTTGGTTTAATAAAAGATCATCCATATCAAGTGGATTTGGCATTGGTCACTGGAGATGATGGATAACATGGATCTGACTATTGACTGCAAGTTAGCTTTTCAGAGATATGAAGGAAATAGAATGGAGTGGTTATTTAATCATTGCCTTTTCATCTAGGTTTATTACAAAGCACCATATTGGAGAGTGTGGGGTGCATCTGGTTCAATCGGTCAGAGGCAAAGGATCGTGAAATTGTTACAAAGAAGTATGCCCTTATCCAGTAGAAAAAGCTATTTTTGTTTTGATGCTGTCTAATCATATTTATATTTGCACATTTCAGATTAAGGGATCATGTTCAGGGGGCTGATAATAACCCTCTTCTCATTTTTCCGGAAGGTACCTGTGTGAATAACCATTACACTGTTATGTTCAAGAAGGTATGGATTTTCTCAAGAATCAACTATTCCCTATAACTTCAATGCTTGTTTCTTTAAGAATTTATGTATTCTTGGTGACCAATAGGGTGCATTTGAACTTGGCTGTACTGTTTGCCCGATAGCCATCAGCTACAATAAAATCTTTGTTGATGCCTTTTGGAACAGCCGCAAGTAAGGAACATCTTTTATTGAATCATTGATATGTTTGTTTGTCCATATTCAATAGTCTGCAGTAGGGATGAATTTCTCAAAAACAGAGAAGAATGGTTGATATAGGCAGCTTGTTTAACTCATCTTGGTTCGATTACTGGTGGTCATGTTGACAAATTGAACTCATTCATATATAGCTCCCTTTTTCCTAACCAAAATTTCATCATTCGAGGAAGTACAGTACACTTATGGGGTGGCTAAACCACGACATGTTGCTTGAAAATTGGATTATTGGATTACAAAACATAATTTTCTTAATTGGATCAAGATTGAACTCTGTTTACTGAGATTTATGGCTAGTGTGTTTAAGGATAAAGCTCTTGGGGGGGTTTTGTTATGAAAGATATAACTTAATGAGTTTGAGATCTGAGTTGTTCCATTTTTATGAACTAACCTTTGGCTTATCGAACTCGTTTCTTATTACTCTATTTGTCCACCCCTCTGGCCCTTTGGTTAACCTGCTGGGAGAAAAATATAGCCTCAATTATATTGTGGTTAGAATATCAAAGTTAAGCTTCTGAAATCACTTGTTAGATCATTTGAGATTAACCTTAAAATATAGTTCACAATGCTTTGATTTGAATGGAGCTGTATCATGTCCTTAAGGACGTCATAGCATGAACTTGGTTATATCAATTGGAAAGATTAATATGTTCATTTACAGGCAGTCCTTCACAATGCACCTGCTGCAGCTTATGACATCATGGGCTGTAGTTTGTGATGTTTGGTACTTGGAGCCCCAAAATCTGAGACCTGGAGAGACACCAATCGAGTTTGCAGAGAGGTAAATACTTTCTCGTTATGTGCAAAACCTTTTCTTTTCGACTGTTAGCGTTCAAGTTTCAGCCAAGGAAAATACAAGTTGAAATGAACCTATACAGGGTCAGGGACATAATCTCGGTTCGAGCAGGCCTTAAAAAGGTTCCTTGGGATGGATATCTAAAGTATTCTCTCCCTAGTCCGAAGCACAGAGAGAGGAAGTAAGTCAAGAACATTTTTCCTCCAGGATTGTTAACTTCACCTTATACTCACCTTTCTTCTGTGCTTTTTGGTTTAGCTTTGTGTATGCATGTAGCAAATGTTTATACCAATATGGTTCTCACTTTTTAAGACTTGTCTTATGTGCCATCTTTTCTTCCTGAATTTCAGGCAGCAAAGCTTTGCTGAGACAGTACTGTGGCGCCTGGAGGAGGAGAAATGATGTATTCTAAAAGTTAGTGATTGTTTTTTTGTAGTTGTATTTAACTCAGGTAGATTCTTGGTCGTGCACCTTGATTTTTATTGTTGTTCCAATGTAGACTTTTTGATATCAGAATGAAGCAAGTTTTGAGAAAATTATATTCTAGTTGCTTTTCGCCTGCTTGGTCTCAATGTTATATTTTGAAGTTTTTGTTTAATAGAGAATTGACTGACCGCTTGATTGTTTCCATTATGAAGCCACAGATGTTGAACAGGAAAAACATGTCTTTTGAAGTAGCAATAGTCAAAAGTTGTATGAACTCCTACTCTAATCTCCAGGGCATTATACTCATACCTAACTTGATTGACTATGACTTAGTTAGGCTGAACCCATTTCTTCTGCAGTTGAAACAAAATTCTACAGAGATGTTCACATGGTTTCTCCACCAGCATTATTAAATAGGTAAGATGCCTGTTAATGGGCTAATTGATGCTCTGTTGACTTCTGGAGTCAACCCTACCGTTTTAGTGCCATCTCCTAATTTCTTCCTGGTGGAGCCATGGAGTATCTAAAGGGCACGCTTAACTTTTGCATTTTTCTTCTCTTCTGTTAACCCTTCTCCATTGAGGATGATCGATTTCCGCATAAAAACTGGGGGCTCTGATAGGGAAGACTTGACAAGTCAAATCTTAAAAGTCTCCATACTCAAAAGTTTCTAAAGTTTATACCATGACAGGCCTAGCTTGGATCATTCTCATGCTTTAACATCTTCAATTCCCTTCTGCTCTTTCCTCCTCTGCTCTGATCTTACCAACACACCTCCACCAAGAATTGCATTCAAAGCTAAACAGAGAATGGTTTTTTCTTCTTCTTCATCTGCTAACTTGTTTCTCTGCCTACTTTGTCTCTGTTACCTTGCCATCATATCAACTGCACAGCAGAAGTTCAAGTGCAGGGAAGGAACCGCATGCCGTTCTCTGGTCGGATACAGACCCTACAACAGTACCACCATATCCGGTATCCAAAAGTACTTCGGTGTCAGAAACCTGCGAACTCTCCTAGGAGCCAACAACCTCCCTATGTCCACCCCACGAACCTACCCTATAAAATCTCAGCAGTTGGTATCAGTACCAGTCCCATGCATATGCTTCAATGGCACAGGAGTCTCAAACAGAGTCCCCATATACACTGTCCAACCTGACGATGGTCTGTACTTCATTGCCAATACCATGTTCAGTGGTTTGGTCGAGTACGCACAAATCCAGGCCGTTAATAAGATCCCAGATGCTGATCTGATTGAAGTGGGGCAGAAATTTTGGATCCCATTGCCATGCAGCTGTGAGGAGGTGGATGGTGAGGAGGTGGTTCATTATGCTCATGTGGTACAAGAAGGGAGCTCGGTGGAAGAGATTGCAGATGAGTATGGGACCACGAACACCACCGTCTATAACCTTAATGGGATTGCCAGTAATAAACAGCTTATTGCAGGAAAAACCATTGATGTTCCTCTTCGAGGTTTGTTACCTTTTCCTAAACATGGGATGTCTTAACACTTCTTGTCTGGTCTCTGTTTCTTTTTCACACTAATTATTATAACATGTCGTGAGAAATCGTAGGCGTACCTAGCTGTGTTTTTGTCACTTTCTGTGGTGTTTATTTGACCAAGGCAATAGTACAAAAACTCACAAAAACCTTATCGTCTTCACATCTGTCCACGTTCTTGTCCAAGAAACTCATAAATAAAGTAATATTTACCAATTCCTGTGTGTTTGGACTCTGCCAAAACAGAGTAAAAAAGAAAAATGGGTGTTCATTTCAATCCTCTGTTTCTAAGCATACTCTTATTCTCTACTCTCGCCGTCAAGTCATCGGCTCAGAGCTTCAAATGCCGCTCACCAGCCACATGTCATGCACTCATCGACTACGTCTCACCGAACACCACCACTCTCTCTCACATCAAAACCCTTTTCTCCATCAGAAACCTGCGAAGCATTCTCGGGGCCAACAACCTCCCTCTCTCCACCTCACCGAATCGCACAGTCAATGCCAAACAGACACTCAAAGTACCCTTCCCCTGTCTCTGCCATAACGCCACCGGAGTTTCTAACCGGAGGCCCGTCTACACCGTTCAGCCCGGGGACGGCCTCTACCACATCGCCGCCGAGGTGTTCTCGGGGATCGTGACGTACCAGGAGATAGCGGCGGTCAATAACATCTCCGACGTGAACTTGATAAACGTGGGACAAGAGCTATGGATTCCTCTGCCTTGTAGCTGTGATGAGGTTGGTGGTATGAAAGTAGTTCATTACGGGCATGTGGTAGAAGCTGGTAGCTCGCTGGATGTGATTGCCGGAGAGTACGGGACTAGCAAAGCTACGCTTATGACTCTTAATAACATTGCTAATGCTTCTTCTTTAATGGCTGGCCAGGTTCTTGATGTCCCTCTTCAAGGTGTTTTTAGCTTCTTGCTCTGTTACTTTGTACTTGCCTTGCTAGTCCAAAGTTCACACCTTCACTTCTGCATCCTTAGAATTTGTGAAAAAACAGTTGATTAGATGCTTAAACCTCTCAAATGCAAGTCCAAGATGGGGCTTTTTTGATTAAAGTTTTCAATTTTAGAATAAAGATTCCAACTTTTTGTTGTTTTGGTAATGGACACAAGTGCGAAGTTCTAAACACAAAGAGCCACTAGCCCTTTTGAGGAGGGAACCTTGTGACTCCCTTCGTCCCCATCTAAGTGAATACAGCTAGACTTGTCGGTTCATCAAACATTTTGTGAGCATCCACCTTCACACGTTCTCTACCTGCTTTGTCTGTTTCATTAAATGTGTTTTAAATTTAGGGTGTCTGGGATCGGTTGGAACATCTCAGACCGGTCCCCAGGCCCAAATTCGGCCTAAAATCTTGGTCAACGGGTCAGTCCGGATCCAAACTACCACCCCTAGTTTTAGTTTCCTGCATTTCAGAAGCTGAGTAATCTTTGGTTCCTATGTTTCATGTGACATGTTGGTCGAGTTAAGTTAAGACACAGAAGAGAAGATAATGCATTTCCAAGATCGTATCTTTAGTAGTTGCACCCATGTTGGGATGTTCAAAGATTATTATTTTTCTATGGATCTTATGTTGACTAATTGCCATGGATGGTTTTCCATTTTCTGTTATCTGAGAACTGTTACTTATTCTTATGCTCTGTAGTTCAGTACCTGACGTTTAAATGTTTATTGGCAGCTTGTAATTCGTCTGTAATGGCTGCTGATTCCCTGGATTATCCATTACTTGTGTCCAATGGAACTTACACCTTTACTGCTAATAATTGTGTAAAATGCAGTTGTGATGCTGCAAATAACTGGACGTAAGTTTTACTTTTCCTGAACAGTAACTAAATGAATTTCCAGATTTAGAACTTCTGATATGCTAATAATCAGTCTACTTTCTTTGTCATTATCATTCAGACTACAATGTGAGCCATCTGGTCTTCAACCATCAAACTGGTCCACTTGCCCATCTATGCAATGTCAAGGTTCCAATAACCTATACATAGGAAACACCACCACAACTAGCTGCAGCTCAACTACCTGTGCCTATGCTGGTTTTTCCAGAAACCAAACTATTTTCACAACACTTGCAACACAATCCAGTTGTCCATCCAGCAATGCTAGTAAGCTTACCTCTTCTGCTGAGTAGTTTAGTTAGCATTCTCCAAAACTTATTGGTTTTGTCATTGTTGAAACAGGTCCCAGCAGATCCGCTTCGAAGATTGAACTGGGTTGGAACCTACTCTTCTGCTTCATTCATATAATTCTGCTGTGTGTATATGCAATCTATTGACAGTATGAGGTGCCTTTTGTGAGTGATCGAGAGATTGCAGTGCACAAAAGCATAAAAGCATAAAAACACAAAAGCACAAAAGCTTGTTTCAATCAATATTTAAGGTTCCTCTTTTACATTATGATGCTTGCGGCTAGTAAAATGTTGATCTTTAACGTCTTTCAGTTATCAAAGAAATGTCCTGATTCTCTACCATATCAAGTTTGCATTCTGTTTCCATCAGTAAGTATGCAAATGTATGACTGATGCTTACAAGAAAGCGGACAGTTTGAGACACTATACAGTGATACCCGACTTGAAACCTTTGTCGAAGGAAAATTTTTATTCATTCCGAGTTTGGATCCACTATTTTGTGGAACCCAACTTGATTGAGGTTAAGAAGAGAACAGAAGGATATGAAAATGTTACAAATACATTTCCTATCAACAGTGATGAACTCCATAGTTCAGAGGCCAAAAAAATCCTGCAATGAGACAACGATCTAGAAAATACAAACACACCTTGCATTTGGCACAAAATATGCAGTCTGAAGTTTAATGCAGGTTAGCAATAACAGCATTGACAACCTCTTGCGTTGTGCTGTCTCCGCCAAGGTCTTTAGTCCGGCACTTCCCCTCTGAAATTACTCGTTTCACGGCAGTCTCGAGTCTATCAGCAAACGAACGGAACTGAAGGTGTCTCAGCATCATAGCTGATGACAGGAGTAAAGCTACTGGATTTGCCTTCTTTTGTTCCACTATTTTCTCATTACCCACATTTCCAGCAGAAGCACCTTGCTCAAAAACTGCAGTGTCAGCTCCTACATTACCTGCATTTATAAATGATCCACTTGGTATATTTTTCACTTGGAAATTGAAATAGACAATAAGAGTGAGTTCAGCACAACCTAATAACAAATCTTCAGAAATTTATGTTAATCTAGGTCTAAAAGGCTACCTCCTGGCATGAAACCAGTACCTCCAGCAATACCAGCTGCTGTGTTTGCCCCAAGATTGCCATATAGATTAGGAGTAACCTGTTGATACAAAAAAAAACAATAATTAGGTTCAGGTTTAGCATCATTAAAGGGAAGGCTAATTGCAAGTACATTGATGAGAGGCAAAGAGACCATGCTTCTGATACTGCCAGCTGATTTATGCATCGCATCATATTGCTTAATCCTAATCTCTTTCTCAAGGCGTGTACCACTTATCACTATCATAAAGAACAACATAAACTCATCAATCACAAAAAAGGAGTGCTATATTTAATTCCAAATGGATCTTCCGTACTAGAATACACTAAACATGTTGATGATTAAAGTAATTATATCTGAAGGGAAAAATGACTATATCTAGGTCACTCTTCAGAGTACCTAATGAAACTGAAGTAGCATATGATGACAAGAGGCCAATTAATGACGAAGATTTCAGCCCAATTTTGATTTCACTAAGTTTATAAGGATGATGAATCGTACAAATTAATTGAATTCAAGTCTGGCTATGAGCATAACATGAAGACAAGCTCATAAACTGATAGTATATAACCACAGACGTAGAGGAGATATCAACTTCTGAATATCACATACCATTACATCAAATTGTTCAGGCTTTGAAACAAGTTGCATGCAGCAGTTGTCAACAATAATTTCATTGTATTTGATACCAGGATATTTTGTTGCCACTTCTCGGCAAGATTCCAAAAACGAACCATCTGCAAGTTTCATAATGTTGGCTTTGTGCACAGCTGTAACCTTTTTTTCTGTTGTTCAGGTATGCATACTCAAGGGCATATTTTGCAATTCGTTCTGAGCAGAACTTGGTTATCACCTAGCAAAAACATTTGATGAGATCCAAACAATAAACTAGACTGTGATAATTCATTGAAATAGCCTTCAAGAATTACTGTGTTTTACACATTACCATTTTCAGACAGAAAGACGCAGATAAGCTGTCAGATTCTGATATACATAATAGTCTAATCAAACACACTAGAAATTTAAACTCTCCTCCCGATTCAGGGAAAATTTCCACTCACAAGGGTATGACATCAAAACTGGTCACATAGCACAACTACAAACTGGAAAGAATCATTTATAAGCAACATCTTGCACTACTCCCACTAAAACAATCTTGACTGGATTCTGCATTCCCAGACGGCAGCACAAGAAACAAACCTGTTTATTTCCCACTAAAACGATATCTAGTTGTTTAAGCGAGAAAATAGATAAGTCCTGCATCTCAAGGTCATATTGAGACGATAAAAGATCGAAAACCTTAACAGCTAAACTAACTCTACCACATTGGACAACAAAAAGGATGAGGTACAACAATCCTATATCACAACAAAGAGTAACTTGTGCATGGGAAACCAATAACTACGTTCATTCAACTAATCCTTCAATCCTGAGCGCAACGCAAGTAACAAAAGAGAAACCTGCGCATGAAAATTCTTATACTAAACAGAGCAAATGAAACAAACTAGGCAAATTCAAGCAGACAACCAAGTTAAACATAGATCAGTAATGGAGGAGTCAAGAACAAAGGAAATGGTATAAAAAGTACATCTTTAGGCTCTCAACGACGCCAGGAACGACCTCATGTTCCAGGCCCGAGTACTCCCCCTTATTTTGTTGACGTGATTTCAAGCAAGATAGAGACAAATTGAAGAAGTTTTAGCATAATTTGGTGCTCGGGTTG
>JANIMX020000538.1:779870-796441 GCA_024582655.2 Erythroxylum kunthianum
CAAGACTCGGTCATCTAAATCCACCTATGTAACAAACCCAATACACGACAAATATATGGTGATCAAGCATATAAAAAACACATATGTAAAGAGTGCAATATAACATCTGAAATTAATCAATAAACCATAACAAAATCATCTATAGCAAACGCAAATCGAAATACTTAACGAAAATAATTAGGGCTTCAATCGAGCCCTAACCAGAATGTTTAGCTACCCATAATTTGATTAAACAAAATCAACATCAAATTTGATGTTAAAACACGAAAGAAATTAACTCCCTAATAATATTTTCTCTACTGTTGACGTCTGCCCAGCTCTTAGTGTCTCGTAAGCCCAGCATGCATAAGCTCCAGCTCGCGCTACTTCCAGACGCACCTTCTTCTGTTTTGATTTTCAATACAGTGAACCCCCAGCACGCCTCTGGTTCTAACTCGCCTAACGCCCCCAAGACAGCCTCTTGAATGTTTTAATTTTTAAATCCCCTGTAGTGCCGCGCCTCTCCTCGCCTAGCTTGGCCACTATCCCCAGCTAATTTTAATTTTCCAATCTATTTCAGTTTTTGCATTTCGTTCCTCCACGCAACAACTTCCTCTCTTTTGATTTTTCAATCTCTTTGTCTACCGTAACTCTCACACTCATGCAGCCTCCTTTGTTTTAATTTTCTATTGTGCTCTAATAAACCTCCCACTCACACAGCTTTGTCTTGTCTTGTTTTTTTAATTTTCAATTTCTGCTATAGTGCTTCACCAAAACAGCCCACACGCCACATATAGCTTCTGTTTTTATTTTCCATTTTAATTTCTTCTCTATATTTTTGCTCCCATCCCTACTCTCCAGCGCTGCCTTGATTTATTTGCAATATAATTCTCTTGTCTCATTGCCTCCACGCTAACGCACCAAAACAAGTCTCTATTTGAATTATTTTGCAATTTTTCTTCTGTTCTTTTGTGTATTTTCAAAACATTTGCACATAAGAATTAAAACAATTAAAATTAGTGCATTTAACCACTCTAACTAAACAAAATCTAAGGGAAATATTAATAAAAAATTCATGTATATTTTAACACATCAACATCCTTATAACTTTGGGGCTATAACCTATCAGTGAACTCTCTCTGGAATTCTGCCCAAGACACCCCATTCGAATGTCGTCTCTCAATGGCTTCCCACCAATCCTTTGCCTTACCCTCAAGAAGGAAGGTGGAAAACATCACTCTCTGATCATCTGTGCACCCCACAACTTTATAAATCTTCTCAACCTGGTCTAACCAAGTGAGTGCACTCTCCGGATCTCAGTTCCCATCAAATGGTTTAGCACCCAACTTACAGACCCGCTCAATGGAACACCCAGAAGTGTCCCCACTATCAAGTGACTGCCGTATTGCTGCGGCGAGTATCTGAGCTATCTGTTTCGTAGCCAAATTTACCTCAGTTGGTTCCGCTAGTCTGGATGGTCTAGACTGAGGTTGATTCATAGAAGCACTTGCGGAATCTGACAAGTGATCACCTTCCCGTACTGGTGGTGCCTCAGGTGTAGGAGCCATTGGTATAACTCTACGGGGACGTCCACGATCTCGTCTTTGCGCCGTGTTGTGTATGGAGCACAATGCAAATGTGTAAAATTTTCATGTCTTGAACTATATAAAATGCATGGAAATCACAACTTTATAGGTTACCTCACTTTAAAAACAAGTTAAAAAATATTATGGAATAAAAAGGAGGCAACATTGGCTCTGTTAGAATGAGTCCAAATAGAAATGTCATCCTTAATTATGTATAATATATATATATATATATATATATATATATATATATATATTTACAAATGTACCCTTTGTTTACGAAGTTGTTTAAATCTACATCGCTTTCTTACCAGTGAAAAGACACTTTTTCTTGGCAACTTGAACAACTTATAACAACGTTTGTCTCGCATATCACTAGGAAGATCGAGATTTTTATAAAATTAGAAGGCTTTCGTTTCTTAATTCTTTCCAATATACCTCTGAATAATCTAAAATAATTTGCAAATCTAGATCAACTAATTGTTATCAGATAGCACCGACTCATATATATATATAGGTGAACTTTATTCATTAATTTTTAAGTGTATCTAATAAATTATTGAGTGTTAATAATAATTCATAAATATGCATTTTGAATGTTGGAGAATTTGATGAACTAATAATTCAAAATTAAGTAATAGAATTAGGGTTAGCAAGCTATAAGTTGAGCCATAGACAAATATCAAAATAATCCCATTTTAGAATAATTACTTGCTCGCATTTAGGCGTGACATTCAAACCTGAGATTTGATTTAACTTGACCTTATTCGACTCACAGTCAACGAATTCGACTTAATTTGATAAAATTTTTGGCTAAATTCGAGGTTTTTTTTTTAATTTTAGACTTTGAGTTGAGCTTTAGCGTGAGTTTTTAAGTCTAACCCAGATTATTCCAAAATTTTAAAATCAATTTACTCTTAATTGAACTAATTTAGAAATTAAATAATTATTTAAAATTTTAAAATTAAAAAAATTTAAGCTTAACCCAAGCCTGATCGGGCTCGTGTCGAACTCAAGCTTATACCCGAACCCAAACTTGTAGACCTATTTTTTTTCACCTGAACTTGACCCGACCCAGTGCTCCGACCTGGGCTGAAACTACATAACCCACCGCCACCTCTACTCGCAATCTTGTGACGTGTTCTTTTCTTTACAAATATATATCCAAATAGCAAATCAACAAAGACTGGGCCTTTGATGTCATTTGGGCTTACTCTCTTTCGTAGAACCGCAGGGGAGAGTATACGAAGATGCGCCAGGAACTTGCTTTTAGATAACTTCAAAACAATTGGATGATAATGCCAACAATAATAAGTTGACTGAAACGTATCTTCTCTCGAGAAGAGAAGATCATGTGCATTGGAGTGTTTCTATGGCAAGCTCACCCTCTTTACTCTTTCCTCTTATTCCTCAATAGGGACGAATTCCATAGCCGGTACCATCTGTTTGTTCATTAAATCGCATGTCATGTAGTAGTTAGTAAGTTCTATAATTGCTATTGATTGATTGATTCTTCGTGTTTGGGTAATTCTTTGAAGGCCAACAAAGCCTCTCGCTTGGTGGGGAGAAGATGGGCAGATTCTGGGTGGGAAAGACGAGGATGCAGGCGGCACTTGGTTGGCTTGTAACAGAAGAGGTAAGATTGCTTTCATCACCAATTTCCGAGAAGTCTACAAGATCCCTCTTGCTAAGACCAGAGGAGACCTTCCTGTTCGATTCTTGCAGGTAATGACCCTTCTCAGTTCTTATCATCATAATTCTTGAGGAAGAACCTGTTAGGCCAAATTAACAAACCCACCAATCGAACAAAATGTTGCAAGGAGCATAAAATGAGCTAGCTAATTCCATAAAGGCGATGCAGAACTTGTGGGATGACTTTTTAATGGTTCTGGAAGTGCATGTAAATAGCAGTAAACCAATTGAACATGTTGCTTTTTTGACTTGTAAATACAGGAAGAAGTGTCATTGATCTTAAACTTCTGAATATTTCCCAAGATTTCTGGTCTGTTTTCTGTAAACATAGTAGATAAATAATCACGATACGGAACTTCCCCGTTCTCTCTTCTGATCGGGATATCCTCTATTTCGCCCAAATATTCTTTCAGAAAAGTCCTTTTTAGTTTGGAACACTCTGACATAATGTAATCATATGCTTGCAGAGCAGCAAGAGTCCCAAGGAATTCGCTGAAGATCTTGTTAAAGAGGTGAATCAATACAACGGATTTAACCTCGTATTGGTTGATATATGCTCCAGATCCATGGTTTACATGACAAATAGGCCAAACTCAAACTGCCCTCTTGTCAAGGAAGTCTCTCTTGGGATGCATGTTCTATCAAATGCTAGCCTAGACTCTCCATGGCCTAAGGTAACCAGTAATTGTTTATAAGTTGGCAAATGAAGATCGTGAATAAGTAAGATTGGATTCTTTTTTCTCCAGAGTGAACGATTAGGCCATAGTTTCAAATGTCAATTGGATGAACATGGTGAAACAGAACTTCCCCTAAAAGAGATGGTTGAAACCCTCATGACAAATACAGTGAAAGACGAAGAGAACTTGCTGCCTCATATTTATCCTGTTGAGATGGAAATCCCAGCAAGTTCTGTCTTCGTTGATACAGATACTCCCCCTGTAAAGTCCTATCTTCTGTATTCATTCTTCAAGTTCATCCCTTTATGCTGATGTTAACATATTGCAAGTGTATTCGATACTGTAGGGGAGGTATGGAACCACAAGTACTTCTGTTCTGTCGGTGAAGTCGAGTGGAGAGGTCGTGTTTTATCAAAAGTATCTTGTAGAGGAACAGTGGAAAGAGACTTCAGTGACATTCCAAATAGAGAACATGAAGTGCAGTGGTGAAACTGTATGACATTCCAAATAGAGAACATGAAGTGCAGTGAAGAAACTGTATTGATCCAGTCTCCTCTGTCAGAGTAAGTGGCCTCTTGTTCTATAATGAAATCTTGAACAGACGAAGATGATAAAGTTTGGTTTTTCTCAATCTCCCTCATCTTTAACACTTGAGATGAAGTGTGAAGATTTTCATGTTTTCGTGTTCCAAACATCCTGGAATGCAGATACTAAAGAATATTGTTTCTTTTTATATCGTACAATGAATCCACACAACAATCTCCATTATCTGTTTTATATATCTAAACCATTTTCCACCATATTACTGAAACAAAAAAGATTCAAGAGCATAGAATCTGACTTAGCAGTCCAAATATCTAATCTTTTTTATCCCTTATTTCAGTCCACGGTTAGGACCAGCACAGGCCTTGAGAACAAGACTCCATATCCACCGCACCAAGAACTTTCTGCCTCTCTTCCCATACAAATTAAAGCTCCTACCTTCCTTATCCTTCACCACCTGTCCTATGTACCCACCACCCCCTCCTGTTCCGTACGGTCCTTGACCCCACTTCTTTTTCTGATCAAGAAATCTTCCCAACAATCGACATGGATTCTGCCTTCTGGACTGTTGATTCTGCTTTTTTTTTTTTCAGGCAGAAGCTCTGTTTTTTCCATGAGATATAAAGCATGTCTCTATCTGATGTTATATACATCTCATATACATACATATACCAGAAAAAAGAAGAATATTTAGACAACTTGTCTCAATAGTAGCAATTGGGAGGTCACGACAGGTTGCTTTTCCTTGTGTGAATCCTAAGGAATTTGATAGTCGATCCACCTATGCCTACACGTTTTGATGTAAAAAGTAGAACAGTACAGAGCATAAAATGGAAGTGAGAATTCTGCTTGATATGTCATTGAAAATTTCTTCAATGATACAATGTCAGTTACAGTGCAGGTAATGACCCGCCAATCAATGAAAGAAAGAATGAAGAAATCAAACGGTACAAAAGAAACAACAGAAATTCAAAATTGGTGTGTTCATCCTCAGAACAAACTATACCTCCACTGAGAAAATCTCCAGGAGTGCATTCCAAGTTCCTGAAACAGCAAGAACAAGACCTAAAGCTACAATACCAGCATCAGAAGACCAGAGCATCCAACCCATCTCTTCCTTGAAGGTGAGAATGTGGAAAAAAGCTGGCAGAACGAACCCCAGTCCACAACACACACTGCTTCCCACCAGAGATAAGAAATCTGCAAAATTTGGGACCAACAAACCCACCAAACTCACTACCAAAACAGATAACCATCTTAGCCACACACAGTAGCTGCCACCCCAAAACCTTCTCTCCACAATCTCGTAAACTGGGTTCATCATCAATGGGAATGTTAAGAAGAGATTGGCACAAAGAGCTAACTGAACCAAAGTGGTGACCAGTCCTGGACCCAGATTAGCAGTGATGATATCTCGAGTTTGTTCCCCAAATGCCAAGTAACCCAATGCTCCGAAGCCTCCATACATGAAAGTTATGAAGAGCATTGTGGAAGCTAAGGTTCCTGCAAACTTATGCTTGTCCTTCATCTCAGACTCGATGGGCAGAACCATACCGATACCTTCAAACGCATAAACGGCCACACCCATCCCGTAGAAGAAGGTGGATAAGCTGCCAAAGGCCCTGACTTGGGGCCTGTTCTTGAAGATTAATGAGACGTCATCAAAAAGCACAACAGCCATAGCAGCAAGATCGACGACGTCAGCGAATATGCTCAGAGGAGCCAATTGGGTCAAGGAGCGAATAGAATTCAAGCCCAGCTGAAAGGGAAAGCAACCCGAAATGTAGAAGGTTTTAGGGGAGAAAAGGGAGAAAGATGAAGAAGAAGAAGAATGATTGAAAAGATCGGAGAGAGTATCGGCGATGAAAATGAGATAGCCCACGCAAAAACCAGCTTGAGACAAAACAACCAAGAGGTCGACGAGGAATCTGCCGAAAGAGCCACAAACGGCGAAGCCGAGATCGCCGAAGGAATGAATGGTTTTAGGGGAGTGGAGGTGGAGCTTGCGACGGGTGTAGACCAAGAGGATCATGGAGTAGAAAGACAAGAAGGAGACGGAGAAGAGAATGAGGAGGCCCATGAACCATCCGGTGCGCTTGAACGAGTAAGGGAGACCGAGGACGCCGGCGCCGACAATGGAAATGAAAAAGTTGGCGAAGGTCTTGGATTGGGAGGAGAGGGGATTCGGTGAAGAATTTCCCAAAAGAGGAGTTTCCGTGTCCGTGTTCGTGTTCGTGGCCGTGTGCGTGTCATCTCTTAGTGGTGGTGGTGGTGGAAGCGCCTTAGAGGACGATGACAGTGATTGTTGTATCGTTTTGGATTCAAATCCCATTTTCTTCTTGTTCTTCTGAAACTTTCAGGAGGAGCTTGATCGATCGAAGAAGACGACCCGAATTAGTAGGATATTAATTTTTTATTTATTTAATTTTTTACCCGCCATAAATTATAAAACGTGGAAAGGAAAAAGACAAATTAGTTATTTTCAGATCAAAAGTCAAACGATGAAGCATGTTTCCTTACTTCAATAAAGAAACGACGCCGCATGTTTCATTACGTCACATAAAGAGACGACGAAACGACGTCGCTTTATCTGTAATGAACAGAAGAGCGGCGTTAACTTCTCAGAGGAGAAGAACAAGAAGAAGAAGAAGAAGAAGAAGAAAAAATGGGGATGAGATTGGGGTGCGATTTCAGATTCCTTCTTCTACCTGCGACACTCGCTTTCATCTACATCCAGGTTTCTTTCTTTCTTTCCTTCTTTTTCCTCTCAAATTCACAGTCTGATCCATCATTTCTTATGCTATGTATGTATCGATGTATGTTTCTTTCTCTTTACTTTGAATTTCAGATGCGGCTTTTCGCTACTCAATCTCAGTACGCCGATCGTCTTGCTTCTGCTGTATGTCCTGTTCAGTCAACTCTTCTTTTTTCTTAATTCTTCAACTTGAATAATGATCTCTTCTCTATTGCTTGTTTTGGGCAGGTTGAATCTGAGAACCATTGCTCAATTCAACTTCGATTGCACATCGATCAAATCAGTGCCCAGCAGGGACGTATCGTCGCCCTTGAAGGTCTGGGTCAGACCCACCCTTTATTTCTTTCTTTCTCTCGTTCAGCAGAGTATTAAACTAAACTTTACCCTATTTTGTTGAATTTTAGAGGAGACGAAACTTCGAAATGAAGAGTGCTCCCAGCTAAGGTCTCGTCTTCAGCATCTCGAAAGTATATATCTTTATTTATTTATTTTTTTACTCCTCACTAATCTTTGTCTTGTGTGATTGTGAATGTGATTATAATTTTTGGTAATTTGACGGAGATGAGGGTTTCATTCGTATATTGTTCTTTTTCTCTTAGTTTCAAGTTAGCTATCTTCCCTTTTTTTTCTTCCCATATTGCTTTCCACTGATATCTCTATAGGCTTAGCAATTCTCTCTTTCACGACCTTTCAGGAAAGGGCATTCAGAAGTTGGTTGACAATGTACAGGTATAGTTAGTTATTCAGGGAGATTTTCTTAGTTATGTTTCTCTATCGGCAACTATAGCTTTCTGCTATTTTCGTCATAGTTGTGATCCATCTTACAGACCCCAGTGGCAGCAGTTGTGATCATGGCATGCAATCGTGCTGATTACTTAGGGAGGACCATCAACTCGATTTTAAAGTATGTTTATCGATCAAAATTTTGTGTTAGTTCTTACTGGATTTAAATCAGATTTACGTATTTAGCAATTCAGATTGATTGATTTACAGGTATCAAAGTTCTGTTGCTGCAAAATACCCGCTTTTTGTTTCTCAGGCACGTTCTTTCCTTTCTACCTCAGTTCTCTAAGAAACAATACACATCTTGTCCCCCAAAGTCATATCATAAATGCAATACATTTAGGATTTTGGTGCGTTTTCCAAGCAACTTAATGGATTTTTCCGTTTTTACTTTCAGGATGGATCACACCCAGGTGTTAAAAGCAAGGCAATGAGCTATGACCAGCTAATGTACATTCAGGTAGTTCCTCCGTAGACTTGTGGGCTTTATTTGTTCAAGTTTTTTTGTTTTGTCACTATTTACTTTACAGACATTCTTCAGTTCAATGGTGCTGTTCATGAGAATCTTATTCCATCGTTTTTTTTGGATAAGAATAAAATTGACTGACGGTTGAATTGAGAATTTGCTTTCACTGGATCTGTCTTGTAATTGCAGCACTTGAATTCTGAACCTGTAGAAACAGAGAGACCGGGGGAGTTGAATGCATACTACAAGATTGCACGTAGGGAATATTTTCTCCTTGTTCAATGCTTGATACAAAGTTGATCATCTTAAAGTGACTACTTTATGTAGGGCATTACAAATGGGCATTGGATAAATTGTTCTACAAGCACAATTTTGACCGTGTAATCATACTTGAAGGTGGATTTTCTTGTTGTGGATATCCCATTCACCATTCAAGATACTATTTCTGATTCCCTGCTTCTAATGCAGACGATATGGAGATCGCCCCTGATTTTTTTGATTACTTTGAGGCTGCAGCAGCTCTACTTGACAGGGATAAGTACGTATTTTGCACGAAGCTCAATGCATTGTTAACTTGGCTCATTGATAAATTTTGTTTATGTTAATTCTGAAATTTGGATTCAATTTGCTTTCATTTTTGTAGCTCCATTATGGCTGTTTCCTCCTGGAATGACAATGGACAAAAGCAATTTGTGCATGATCCTTGTAAGTTCCACCTAGTTGATTTCCATTCATCGTTATTTCCAAAGCTCTGGTCACTTCTTTTGTGTGTCTCTGCATCTGTACATGATGGTTATGTTGTAAAAGGAGGGGTTTTTTTTTTGTGTTTTGCTTGCAGTCAATTTTATGAATGATTTTTTTTTTTTGTAACCGTTACAATGAAGCTCTTATGCTTGATATTTTGAGTTATGCTATGGTTCTATTTCAGTACGTCATTTCACTTAGACCATTCTTCCAGATATGTTCTTTTAATTTCTCTCTCTCCACCTTCCTGCACTTGATGTTATAATTTATTTCAAGTTGCAAGGAACTTGGGCAGCAAATAGTTACAAGATTTTGATGATAATTTCAAACAGAAAACTAAGTTCCTTCTGTCCTATTATTCGCTGACTTATGTCCTCTGCTGCAGATGCACTTTATCGGTCAGATTTTTTTCCTGGACTTGGGTGGATGCTGACTAAATCTATATGGGATGAGCTATCCCCTAAGTGGCCCAAAGCATATCCTTTTTGGTTTGATGTGTACAGTTCTGTATGCTAGATTTGTCAGATTGATTTCATGCTATGCTCTCAACATTTCCTTTACAAAATCATCACTTACTGGGATGACTGGTTGAGGTTAAAAGAAAATCACAAAGGTCGTCAGTTTATTCGTCCAGAAGTGTGCAGAACATATAATTTTGGTGAGCATGTATGTTTTTCTACACTCTCGTCTTTTGTTCTGCGTTTCTTTCTTTTTTTGTGGGTTAATGTCTATAGCAGTCTCAGGTATACATGTTATCGTGTTGGTTGGAATTTGTTCATCAGGGACATTGTTCCCTAACATTAATGCGTTCTTATATACCTGAGCCATTGATTGGAAATGACACCAACTACAAATGCTCGAGTCCCACTCCTAGGCTTGTTAGCTTTTGTGCTAGTTCTTTTTTCCTTGAAATAGAACTAACAACTAAACTGAATGATTACTCTAAACTGAGGGTTATTGCAAAAAGTGGCTTTAGATGTATCATTAATAAGATTACTTTCTCCCACTATGATGACTGGAATTCAATCACAGGGTTCTAGTTTGGGGCAGTTCTTCAAGCAATACCTGGAGCCTATTAAGCTGAATGACATTCAGGCAATACCAGTTCCTATTCTATATTATTCTCTTTAAATTGAGGTCTCTGAATGTTATTGAATTTTTTATTCTGCTTTTGCCTTTTGTTCTTAAAGGTTGACTGGAAATCAATGGACTTGAGTTACTTGACAAAGGTAATAAAAACTGCAAGTCAGTTGAAGGTGCTGTGTTTCTTGACTGGATCAATAAGTTGGTGGTGTGTATTTTAGGATGAATACCCTAGGCATTTTGCTAAAATGGTGAAAATGGCTAAACCAATCCATGGTAAAGATGCTGTTCTCAAGGCTTACAATACGGGAGGAGATGTTCGAATTCAATACAAAGACCGGCCAGAATTCGAACGAATTGCAGGTCAATTTGGTATTTTCCAGGAATGGAAGGTATTTGACTCTGACCTTAGTCACCCTGTTATACTATAAGATATTCATTTTGTTAAACTAAATATCTCTCTGACAGCTTGGTGGGTTTGGCTTCTTCTTTAGTCATCCAAAACATGGATATTATTATAGATATTGCCTCATTCAGTGCACATGAATTTCTAATTGGATGACAATTCAGTGAACTACAAATTAGATGCCCGCAGGACTTTTTATATGATGGACCATTGGACATGCAGCAATATCTGGATAATTGATTTTCATCCATAAATACGCTGTACCACTTTGGGTGCACTAATTTTTTTTATATCCTAGTTTTTCATCGGTAATAAAAGACCAAAGGCTTAAATGTGGATGTTGCACATTTATCTTATAATATGCACCTTCTCAGGTGTACATGCATGTAGTTAAACCTCCATCACGTGCATGAACATTCTCACACATCTATACTGCTTTCCTGGAGCTACTGTTTCCTTAAACCCTCCTTACTTTTTCTAAGTTGAATGTCCTTTGTTTTAATATTGTTTTAAAACTTGTGCTAGGATGGAATACCAAGGACAGCATATAAGGGGGTAGTTGTTTTTCGACACCAAACATCAAGGCGTATATTTCTTTTTGGTCCAGAATCTCTAAGGCAACTTGGGATTGCGGATGCTTGATCCTTTATGCAAGTGTATAAAATGTCAAAATGGTTGTGGCATTTCTTGGTGTAGAAGATAGTCTTGTAAACAATACCGAGGTTTCTATGTTAAAAAGAGAAGAGTTTATATGAGTCATGGAAAATGGATGGCGGGAGGGAGGGACAATCTTGAGATGAAACAAAATTGTTTAATCAATCGGTGGGGTTATGGCAACACGAGTTTATACTGAAATGGATGGATAAAGCAATCAGTTTATAAATGTGATTTTGTTTTGGTGCCCATATTGTTCGGTTAATGGGGGAGAGGACTCTTTTACATGTAATTTATATGCGGACAGAGTCCGTTCCTGACTGTCATTAAAAAAACATCATTTTGATATAATTGATGAAAACTATTTCGATTTGTTACCATACCATTTATGACAGTGGTATTCTGAAGAGTTTAACAGAGATCTGTATCTTCTGCAGAGAGGAAAATGGAGAGTGGAAAATGTCATCTTAGGCAACATTTTCTTAAGGTAATAATGAAAATTCTGGAAAGCTATGACTGTTCTTCTAGTGCTTAGGAATTTAGTTGATGTGTAGGGATGATATTTTTAGATTGAAGTGGATTTGTGACTGTATAATAATTACAAAAAGGAATAGTATCCACTTAGGCCGATGGAGTATGTATAGAGTGGGAATATGTTATGATGATGATGAAGAATACTAGCATCCAAAGAACAGCACTCACACACATTCAAGACACCATATATATATATATATATATATATTATACACAACATATTTGGTAGGAATAGCATAATATCCTTTGGATCTTTCAGCTTCTGGCATTGCTTTATAACTTGTCTGGCCCAGTTCCTTGAATTCTTTCTATTCTTCCTCAAAGGCTCTCATATACAGAATTTAAAATGTAAATTTCGTAAGTAATGAATTTAATTTAAGGAATGTTTACAATGTAATGAATTTGATTTAAGGAACGTTTGCAAGTTTTAACATGTTCTTGCACTTGAATTAGAGTCTTATTTAAATGAAAGGTACCTGCAGTGACAGAGCAGAATGGACGAACTAACCTATACCTACCTCGTTCACGAGTTCTAGTTACTTGTTGCTGCCTCAACTTAAGGTGGAACAGTTTCCTATAATATGTATATTTATAAATTATTATTATTTATTGTTCTCGAGATGTGAAACAGCATAAAAGACTGTCGGAGACACATTACCGACATGTATAAATGCTGAAGCCAAATTACCCACATGTTGAAACCAAATTTAGATAAATACACATCATGTAGCATATGCATATAGATACCATAGCAAGCGATAGTCAACCCCCGCCATTACTGTCTCCATCACAGGACCTGAGCTTTACCAGCACCGGTCCACCAGTATCCATTGAAAAGTCTTTAGCTTTTAATCTACTTACTGCAGTTTACTCGTACTACCTCCTTTTTGTTGGATTCTGTTCTATGCTTTATCTCATTAGTGTCGTTGTTGAAGAGTGAGAACCACACAAAAAATAAAAGGCCAGCGGTTTCAGGCTCTAATGCCTTCACATAATCACATGGCTTTGGGTGGAAGCCCAACTTAGCAATTTGTTTCCTTTCTCTACCTTCAAGTTTAAAATAGTGGAAGCTACTGTTTTCTCTACCTTCAAGGCTTTGTTTCTTTTCGTTTTTTATTCATAAAAATCTGTGTATTACTGAAGCTTTCTTTCTTCCTTTTAAGGTAGCTTGATTAGCTTCTTTTTTTTCTCCCACTGATTCGCTTATGTTAGTGAATTCTGTTCAATATAACACCCTCAAATCATCTGAAGTTCTTTGCTTTCTGGTCATGTATGCATGTATACATATGTATCTAGTGAGCAGAATTTTTATTTTCTTTTTTTCCTTGGCTAGAGGTATACTTTATGCTATTTGCTGCTCTTGGTCTTTCTTCTTTTTGTGTAATCGTGTTCTTTCTTCGAATCACTTGGTTGCAAACTAAAAGTTTCTTTTCGATGCTCTTCAATTTATTTATTTATTTTTCCTTTTGAGCTAACTCTGTTTGCCTCGGAAATGGATTCTGAATAGGCAGTCCACTTTTCTCATACTTTGATGTTATTGTTGGTATTTTTCGTTTTGCAGGAGCATTACTTATTGATTTTGTGATTTGTGATGCTTGGAAAGCCATAAATAGATACCACCATGAATCTTGTCTGGGAAGTGTTGATCTTGCTTCTCTGCATTAGTCCCTTCTCTTTAGCAGCTCAAGGCCCTCAAACTTTGAATCTCGGGGCTATTTTCATTTTCAACACTATTAATGGAAGAGTCTCAAAAATTGCTATGAAGGCTGCTGAAGACGATATAAATGCTGATCCCAGTATTCTTGGGGGAAGGAAATTGGCAATATCCATGCACGATTCCAACTTCAGTGGATTTCTTGGCATCATAGGAGGTTTGTCTCTTTCATGTATACTTTAATTTGACTTGAGGTATTCTTGTTCTGTTTCTTTCATGTCCTGTGCCTTTTTGGCAGAAAGTCTGTTTTTCTTGTAACTGAAAGCAAGATATCATACTCGTTTCAGCTTTGCAGTTCATGGAGACGGATACGGTGGCTATTATCGGTCCACAAACTTCTGTAATGGCGCATGTAATTTCACACTTAGCAAATGAGCTCCATGTCCCTCTTCTGTCATTTACAGCTTTAGACGCCACCCTATCACCTCTCCAATACCCCTATTTCATTCAAACAGCTCCAAATGATCTCTTCCAGATGACTGCCATCGCAGAGATGATTAGTTATTTTGGTTGGGCAGAGGTTATTGCACTTTTCAGTGATGACGATCAGAATCGAAATGGTATAACAACATTAGGTGATCAACTTGCAGAGAGACGCTGCAGAATTTCTTATAAAGCAGCACTTCCGCCAGAACCTAAAGCAAATCGCAGTGATATTCTAAATGCATTAGTTAAGGTTTTGGAGGTGGAATCTCGAGTAATTGTTGTGAACACTTACTCAAAAACAGGTCTCCTGGTTTTTGAAGTGGCCCAAAGCCTTGGCATGATGGACAACGGGTTTGTTTGGATAGCCACCACTTGGTTGTCTACTGTCCTAGATTCATATAAAACGCTCTCTCCAAATACCTTCAACTCAATCCAGGGAGTTCTTACACTTCGTCCGCATGTACCAGATTCAAACAGGAAAAGGGATTTTGAGTCTCGATGGGACCAACTGAGCAATGGTTCTATTGGGTTGAATCCTTATGGCTTATATGCATATGATACTGTTTGGATGATTGCTCGTGCTTTGAGATTGTTTTTAGATCAAGGCAACACCATTTCTTTTTCTAACAATTCAAAATTAAATGGTGCGGGAGGGGGGACACTAAATTTTGAAGCACTGAGCATATTTGATGGGGGAAAACAACTTCTTGACAACATATTGAAGACCAACATGGCAGGTCTTACAGGGCATCTTCAATTTAATCAGGACAGGTCCATCGTATATCCTGCTTATGACATCATAAATGTGATCAAGACTGGGTTTCCACTGATTGGATACTGGTCTAACTATTCTGGACTATCTTTTGTGCCCCCGGAGACACTTTATGGGAAACCACCTAACCGTTCTAGTTCAAGTCAGCATCTGTACAGTGTGGTATGGCCCGGGGGAAACATGTCAAAACCTCGCGGATGGGTGTTTCCTGACAATGGAAAGCAATTAAGAGTTGGAATTCCTAACCGAGCTAGTTATCGAGATTTTGTTTCAACAGTCAATGGTAGTGTTCAAGGATATTGCATAGATGTGTTCTTAGCGGCTATAAAATTGCTTCCTTATGCAGTTCCATACAAGTTCATTCCTTTTGGAGATGGTCATAAGAATCCAAACTATGATGAACTTGTAAATCAGATTATATCCGGCGTGAGTACAAGTTAACTCAAACAAACAGTGATACCAACATATTTTGTGCAATATCCCCAAACCCCCTCTCGACCTCTAAAAAAGATAAAGAAATATAAAAGACTGAGGGTGTTCAGTTCTAATAATACTGTTAACTTGATCTTACAGGCCTTTGATGCTGTTGTGGGTGACATTGCAATTACTACAAACCGGACAACGGCTGTGGATTTCACTCAGCCATACATGGAGTCAGGGCTAGTTGTGGTGGCTCCAGTCAAGAAATTGAATTCAAGTGCTTGGGCGTTTCTGCGGCCATTTACTCCTTTAATGTGGGCTGTTACAGCCATTTTTTTCCTTCTTGTAGGAACTGCAGTGTGGATTCTTGAACATAGAATCAACAATGAGTTTCGTGGCCCACCAAAGAAGCAGTTTGTTACTGTCCTGTGGTGAGTAAAAAGAGGTGTTGAGTGCAGATGAACTAGAAATGATATAACTAATGCAAAATGAAGCAGTAGCAGTTCTCTTAGATTTTGCTTATCTACATCCATTCTTAGCTTTACAAATTTATAGCTTCTGGAGCATATCAGATCACCAATATCTGGTTTACAGCATGTTCAGAAATGGTTAATCTTCACAATTTTAGGCTGTATTAATTGGAGTACACATTTACTTTTATTTCTGTCTAGTTTTCTTCCAGATTTTCTCATGCATTCTGTTTTCCTTGTCTCTTTTGACTCCTTTTTACGATGTCTCTCGTTTCTTGCAGGTTTATTTTCTCTACCATGTTTTTCGCTCACAGTAAGTAACATTATGTTTCAATTTAAGTAGAGCACCTTATTGGGAATGTCACTAGCCTAGCTGTGATTCTAACTCTATATATCCTTGATTTCAGGAGAAAATACAGTTAGCACACTTGGTCGCCTAGTCCTGATCATCTGGCTTTTTGTAGTCCTGATAGTGAACTCAAGCTATACTGCAAGTCTAACATCCATCCTCACAGTGCAACAGTTATCCTCACCCATCAAAGGAATTGATACTTTGATAACTAGCAATCAACGTGTTGGATTCCAAGAAGGGTCTTTTGCCAAACATTATATGATTAATGAGCTTAATATTGCTAAAAGCAGACTTATTGCTCTTGGATCGCCTGAAGAATATGCTGAAGCTCTTGCTAATGGAACAGTGGCTGCAGCCATCCCTGATGGATTAATCTGCCAGCCTGAACTATTGAGATCACACATTCCGGGAATACTCGTCTGTCACCAATGAAGACAATCGGGGCTTCTCCTGACACATCAAATTCCACTTCCTTTCGAAGGAAATCAACTTTGGCGCGATGCCGCCCTAGTTAG
>JANIMX020000538.1:833700-844146 GCA_024582655.2 Erythroxylum kunthianum
AGCAGCAGCAACTCACGGTCAAGAGGGCTTCAAACGTTCTTGTCATTCGCCGATGAAAAGGCAGAGGTGACAAAGAGTAGGTCAAAAAGAAAGCGTAGCAAGGAGTTGAATGGTTATATGAAAGATGATTACTCCAATAGAATACCAAGGGATGTTTCTACTATTTAGTGAGGACATTATTTTTTGTACGTTCGAACCACGGAAATAACGTTTTTATAAAAAATAAAAATAAAAAAATATTATGTATAATTGATGTCTTTAACGGTCACAAAATGAAAAAAAATTAATTTTTTTTGTTTTTTTTCCTCCTACTTAATAATTGACGTGCAAATTAGCAACAGTTTATGTAGCTGATGAACTCATTTTCAAGTAACATGTAGACTCCATTAATACATACATCTCGAGACCTGCACTTTTTCTTCTCCATCTTAGAAATGAGAACATAAGTTTGCTTCTTTCAGGCAAAGCATCACTGAAATTTCCAATCAAAACTTAATCCAGTTCTGGTGCATTCTCTCCCAACAGTATTTGAGCATGATATGAATATTACAGGCAAGAACGTTTATGTCAAAAGAAACTTGGAAGTCGGTAAAAAATCAAAACAAAAGAAGAGGGGATACTTTTCCTTCTCTACAAAATACAACTTCCTATTTCTCATCACCTATAAAGAAACCCATGCAAGAACCAAGAATAAGTAAAAGGGCTGCTAAAAAACTCTTCAACCATCCATCAGGAACCAGATTCACTCGTCCTTGGCAGCTTCAGCCTGTTGTGCACCAACCGCAAAGAACTCCGTAATCACTTCGAGGGGCATGCCTTTCGTTTCTGGAATTTTCACGTAGACGAAGGCCAGCGATATGATGCAGACTATTGCATACAAACCAAAAATACCAGCAAGACCAATTGATTTGAGCATCACAGGCAGTGTATAGGTAACAATGATGTCACAAATCCAGAATGTAAGGGCACATATAGCAATGCAGAGTCCACGAACGCGGGTGGGGAAGATCTCTGCACAGAGTATGTTTGGGATTGGGCCAAATCCCATAACAAAGAAACAGAAATAGGCTATAACACTGATGGTTGAGATTATTGCATTTGCGATGTTTCCCAGATTCACTAAACTTCCAAAAACTAGGATGACGAGAGATAATATCAAGATAGGGATCGTGCTCAACAGCAAAGTCCTGCCAACAACAAAACAATAAGAATTCGAAACCAAAAATATAGGTAGCTTAGAGAGAACTAGGCATCAACCTGCTACCCCAAGTCTTATCTCTTTTATAATGTGTGGAGACCATTTATGGGGAAAAGAAATAATTGAAATACCTTCTCCCAGAGATATCCATAAGCCTCATGGCAACAGCTATAGATGGGAGCATCAACAAAGTTGTGATGGCACTGATCAGCAAAGATGCAGAAGCTGAACTAATACCCATGTTTGACAGAAGAACACCAACTCCAGCCTCCTCAAGAATTTGAGGGGTATAGTAGAGGACTCCATTTATGCCAGAAAACTACACATACAAGTAAATACTTCAGAGGCAAGATCACACAACACAGCAGAGAAAAAAAGTAACTTTAGGAATTAGGCCAAGGTATGAGCTGAGAATGGCAGGAATACAGATACACTAAGAAAAGTTCAAACAGTAGATTAGATTATGAAGTAATTTGTTACCTGTTGAAGAATTTGAAGTCCAACCCCAACAACCAAAGCACGCTTGACCCCCGGTTCAAGTATGTCTCTCCAGCTTGGTCCTTTAGCTGCAGTTTCGGATGGATGAACCATAGCTGGTCCAACTGGATGCTGCTTCAAAAGCTCCTTGGAATAAAGCGCTGGCTGACTAACCAAAGCAGCAGCTTGCACAAAGTCACCTTCTGCAGGAATATCACGACCAGGCAGAGAAACTAAAGATCCGCGCAGAGAACTGGTAACACCATCTTCATGCAAATAAATTCTCTTAAATCCTCCTTCCTTCTTTCCATCTTCACCTTCTCTTTCAGTCCATTTCCATGCCAGCTGCCAACCACCTCCAATGCCTGTGCTCCCAACTGGCTCTCCAGCATTGCCTTGCATTAGACTGCCATGTCTCATGCTTGAAAGGCTTCCATGTACAGGTGCAGGCATATCCTTTTCCATACTTGTTGTTTGACGTGAGATCAAAGGACTATGCAGATTGTCATCAGAATCACCACCAGCATCCGATGGATAGTCATCACCCTCTCTAGCTTGGCTCTCTTCATCCCACTCCTCATTCCTTTGCTGGTTTCCTCCCACACTGAACATGCTGCCAAAGTGTGGAAAAAGCATGCTTCTCATGCTTCCAGTTTCAGGAAGCTTCTCATGAACACTGCCAAAAAGTGTGACAAGAGGATCCACAAAAGATGAAGTCTGATTTGCTATGCTTCCACGTCGAGATGCAAGACCAAGAGTGCTCTGTCCAGTGACGGGTCTGGCAACCCAGCTGAGACCTTCTTCAGGCCCATACAACTTGATTTGATCTTTTTCAGAAGATATGTCATGGTCACCTGTAATGTCATTGGCTGGGCCAATTATGTACTCCTCTATCGATGTTTCACCTCCAACTCCAAGTCCCTCAACCAGAAGGGCCATCTCACCTGTTTTCCTGAACAAAATCAGTATCATCCAGACAATGATGTTCCTTATAATGTTGTGATTGCATATGTATCTGTTCCATATTTTCTGCCTAAAAATAACGAACTACTCTAAAATCTAATCATTTAAGTAATCCTAAATCCATCTATCTCTCTTTTGGTAAACGTTACAGATTGTAAAGATTGTGTAACTGTTAGAATATTTCAAGGCTTGATTAGGATCTTATTACCTAATTAGTTGCTGATTAGCTAGTATACAATTGTAGCTATACTCTGTACAAAGATATGAATAAAGAAATACCTTTCTCTATAGCTTACAGTAAATTAAACACTTATACTTTCACCTTAAGAATGATGTAAGGAAACATAGAGAAGCACAATGTTTTGCTGTAAACATGTAGGTCATACATGGTTGCAGGCTATAATGCTTGTACTAAGGGCAGGAAAGAAAAAGTGAGACACATTTATAAGGGCTCATGAACCAGAAATAGAAAGAGCTTCATTTCCTTTATTTGCTTCAAGGAAGAAGGCATCAAGAGCAGAGGAACTTTTTCTCCCTAATGTTATTCTAATACGAGAGTTAACTTCAACATTTATAAGGCAGACACAAAGACAACAGATATACCCCTTTGAGAAGAAGTAAACAACTTTACACTACAGTATCCATGTATGCAGTGTACTGCATCATAAGTAAAATGCATCATGTTTGTATGTTGATGCTCGATTGATAACAGCAGCATATAGATTGCTGCAGTTACAGAAGCTTGATACTTTCATCACTCATAAACCAAGCTGATTGAGACTAGCATGCAAGTCATTCACCATATAGCAGAAAGTAATAAGAAGTCCATAAATCATATAAAGGAAAAAAATAATTTAAGGAACAGAACACTTCAACAAAGCAATTTACTGTGCTCAAAGTTTTAGAGTCACTTATAGCAAAACAACCAAAAACTTAACTTTCAGAAGGACCAATAGCCCAAACATAGGTATGGACTGTCCTTCCAGCATACTGAAAAAGGTATGGCATTGATATAGTAGTAGTGTCAATCAAGAAAAGTATACTCCACATAATGGTATATCAATGCTAATAGCATAATGACACTAAAAACCTATTATGAGACTTCTGTAGTATGATAGAATGTCTATTCACACTTTTCCTTGTAGAAATTCTTCTTCAGTTTTCGGCACTATATATCCTTGGATTGAAATGGACAAATACCACATTGGAGGATTGTTGTTCCACAATAACTGGAATTCAAATTCAAGACAGATGTAGTGAGTGATTTAGAAACAAGAAAGCAGAAAACTAACCAGATACATCATCCCTGCCACGAAGCCTCTGCAAAACCTTCTTGGCCTCAAGCATCCGTCCTTTACTGACAAGCCACCTTGGAGACTCGGGCAAATAAAATATAGTCAATACAAAATAAATAATAGATGGAATTGAAAGAACTCCAAGCATCAATCTCCAGCTCGGTGTTTTCATCAAGGACATGACAAACACCATGCAATAGGAAAGAAACATGCCACCAGAACCAGTGAACTGAGGAAGGGTATTCAAAGTCCCTCTAATTTCAGGTGGTGCTGTCTCAGATATGTAAACTGGGATAAGGGTAACTGCTAAACCAATACCAAAACCATCCAATAGTCTAGCCAAAAGGAGAATATAGACATTTGGAGCCCATAACATCACCAAACCACTAAGAAAGTAAAACACAGCTGAGATTATCAACAAAGGGCGACGACCTAGCCAATCTGACACAACCCCAGAGAATGTAGTAATGATAGTTGCTCCAATAAGTGACATAGCCACAATCAATCCTTCTAAAGTTGGATTAGTTTCCAACTTAAACTCCCTCTTTATATACAAAACAGCACCTGCAACAAAAAGATTAAAATGATCCGTCACGGATTTGCACTCAGAACCAAACTAGACATAGTTTTAAGTGGAAAGCTACTAGTATGAATCAACTGGAGCAAATCATAATTCACGGCTCAGTCAATTAATTATCAAAAATCACAAAAGTGTCCAATTATTATGATATAAGAAGATGATGCAGAATAAAGAGCAGCTGGGAAGTTTCAAGCTTTTACAGACGAACGAAAATTCAGGAACTAAAGAGTAAATATATAATTACCAGCGATGGTTGCATTATCCCATCCTTGAAGTAAGTTGCCAACACAAGCAGCCAGAGCCACAAGCACTGCTGCGCTCATCTTCCTCCGGAATCAAAGATTTTCTTCTCAACCCACTCTCTATATAACCACCGATGAGAAGAAACACCCCCAGGAGTCACAGATCGAACCAGTAACTAACCCTTTAATCAGTAATCAACCCTAGTCAATCAACAAACCAATCAGATACTGCAAGTTGGTGGATCCCTTTAAGATGTACTACTTCCTGCAGTGAGCAGAAGAACAAGAACAAGGGAAATTGATCAATCAATAATAATACCACAAGCAAAATGGGTTATAAAGAAAAGGGTATCACAAAGCAACGTCAAAAAAGTCGAGGAATGAGAAGAAAACAAGTACGGGGGTGGGTAAAATAATTACCTTGTTTGAAAGCAAAAGAAAAGGTAGAAAACAGAGCCGTTCGTTCGATGGGTCCTTTTTAGATGTCATTAGATGCATAAAGAGCCATCGTATTCCCCGCAACTTACGATCAAACGAGTAGTGTTGGCGAAGAGATAAAGTTTTATAATGCTTAGGACAACGAAGTGCAAATTAGAGAAAAAAAAAGGTGTTTTTGCGAGAGAAATAGGAGAGGAAGCTTTGTGATAACGGAGCAGCTGATTACAATTCTGTTTGTTTTTATTTTTCCATTTTATATAGCCTTCTAAACGTCATTCCTATTTTAAGTAAATTTCTTATTTTAGATAGATTTCCTATTTTTAAGAAGATTTAAGACTATAAATTGTTTGGTTTTATGTTCTGAGAAGGACAAAATTTGTTGCAAATCTGTAATTTTTATCAGTGTGTAATTCTGGCCTGCTGCGTCACTTTGTGAGTGAAAAAGAACACATACCCTTTCAAACACCTCCTCGAGTTGCTGTGGATGGTCACTGTCAAGTCTACTAACCTTCTTACTCTTTTGTGTGCGTCATCGTCAACTTAACAAAAGTTGATTGGAAATACACAACAGAGGTGTTTAATGAAGTTCTTAATTCGTTTTCCACGAAAAGGACAAAAAAGATTAAAACTTTAAGAGAATTTCTACAATATTACGTAATAAAACAAGGACAGAATATCATTTGAGATGATTCTTTCCAGGAAGCTAGGCTTTAAACAGTAATATCAGTCCATTCCAGGATCCAGTTTTTAGGTTTGGACATTGGAATCACGTGGATCTGCAACTCTGCAGTATTAAATTTTTTCAAAAAACAAAAAAAGAATAACCCAATTTGGTTTCTAAATACCATTTCGTTTAAATCTGAAGATAAACACAATCTCTGAGTGGTTTGTTTGGAAACCCTTTTACATATAGAAATCTTCAATCTTTTTACTCATCTGGGTATGTATCATTTATCCAAAGCAAAGCTAAAGTTAAAGCTTTCTGCTAGTCTAACTACTAATAAATCTTGGATGATTGCTGTGGTGTTAAAGTAAGAAAAGACATCACTTTTTTTATCTTCAGGCTAATTGGAATTTGGAAAACGACGTATCTTCTTGTGACAGAGAAGGAATCACTCTTGAGTCTTGACTGTTATTGCCTTTCTCTTTACAATCAAATTATTGGTAAAACAACAGAGGAGTAACAGTTTTAGGTTTTTTTCCCCTGCGAGAAACTTATTTGTATATTCCACATTTACTGGAAAACTAGTTGTGTTGTAGTTAAGTGTGAATCTACTTAAGGGTGTAATGATGGGTTTATGTGTTACACCGCCAGACTTCACGTGGAAAAGCCAGAAGAAGCCAACAGAAGTTGAGCTGTTTCCTTGGTGGGGTGGAAGAGAAAAGAGTGCAAGTGTCGACTTATTAGTTGTTTAGACTTTGAACTTGAACATTGTCTTTTAATTAAGGTCAAGATCTAGACATGCTGGTTTGACTATTGTATGCCAAACCAGAAGCCTCTAGTCCTCTTTTTTTAATAATCATCTTAGTTTAATTAATTATAAACTAATTCAATTTGAGATTAATTCGATAAAAATATTAATTTAAAAAATTAGATTTTAACTTATTCGATTCATTAACATTAATTCATTTTACAAGGTGAATGGTGATATATGATTTGGTAATAGAAATGCAAACTTATGCTAATCATAGTGTGGAGTGGAGTTGGAGAAAGCAGAGAGGGGAATAAAAAGTAGAAAAGAAAGCTGCTCATGTTGTTTCATCATTCATGCATGTAGCCGTCATGTCATGAATTGATGTTAAGAATAATAATTTTAGTTTAGCAGAGGCAGCTTAGTAAAGAAATTTCAAGTGAAGTTTTTTACCTTCCGAGGTTTACTCTCGGCCCTCAAGGGTCAAAGACTCGATCTTTTCCGGAAAACAACACTACGACTGTTATTATTAGATAAATATAGAGAAAAAGATCCCATTTTTTGGATCATGGGCATCAGAGATTTTTCAAGGAAAAACCGTGTTCTTTGTTTCATTTATGAGACACAGAAGAGTTAGCTAGCTGGTCAGCACTCCCAGTAACAGCATCCTTATTCCTTAGTGAGGCCGAGCCCAACCAATCACAGATTTTTATTATCTATCTATCTATATATATATATATATATATAATGGAAGGCTTCGTGAGTGTCACTGTTATGTAACCCTCTTTGTTACCATTCCTTACTTTTCTTTGTTCATTTATGTGCCTTTTTATCAAAGGGATCCCTTTCCTTTCTAAGTAGAGATACCCCAGATCTATTCTTGCTTCCATTTTCTATAGCATCATCTCCTCTCCCCTTTTAGGTATGAATATGTTTCTATGTTCTTTATCTTTCAGTGTCTCACTTTCTTTACTTTTTGTCTTGTATGCTCGCATTAATCTGTTCCTTTTTATGATTTCTGACGCTTGTTCGATCTTCATCAAAAAATTTATTTTTTTATTTTTCCTATTCTCATGTTAATTTCGATAACAGTCGTATTTATGAGCTACCATTGGATTAAGGGTATGCTTCTTAATTATGAGACCTGACAAGTGTCTGATGATGTTTATTAATTAAGGGTATGCTTTGTTACTTTGTTTTACCAGTCGTATTTATGAGCTACCATTGGATTAGGAAAAGGGTGGGGAGCTAATTCTCTGGAAATTGTGACTGTTTCATGGGCAACACATGCCGTGGCTCATTCAAAGGAAAGCTTTACCAGGGCTACAGTCAGCCCGAGGATCGATTAATCATCAGCTCCAATTCCAAACGCAATCCTTCATCTAACAACTCTGACCACTCCCCTTCCACCATCACTTCTCAAGAATTGTCCAAAGAAAACCCTCCTAAAAAGGACTTCAATTCGTCTCCCCTTAGCCCCACCAAGAAAGAGATAATTATGAGACGAGGTACTGATTACCAGGCTTATTATGTTCTTGGTCATAAAACTGCAAGCATTCAGGACCTCTATACTTTGGGTCGTAAGTTAGGACAAGGACAGTTTGGTACCACATATTTGTGCACTGAGGTTTCTACTGGAAATGAATATGCTTGCAAGTCTATTTCCAAGAGGAAGCTGATTTCCAAGGAGGACGTGGAAGATGTTAGGAGAGAAATCCAGATAATGCATCATTTGGCAGGTCATAAGAATATTGTGACCATTAAGGGTGCTTATGAGGATCCTTTATATGTGCATATAGTCATGGAGCTTTGTTCTGGGGGAGAGTTGTTTGACAGGATCATTCAGAGGGGGCATTATAGCGAGAGAAAAGCAGCTGAATTGACGAAGATTATTGTAGGAGTCGTTGAGGCATGTCACTCCCTTGGTGTTATGCACAGAGATCTTAAGCCCGAGAACTTCTTGTTGGTGAACAAGGACGATGACTTCTCACTCAAAGCCATCGACTTTGGACTTTCCGTGTTCTTCAAACCAGGTAGAAAACATACAAGTTTTGTGAATTGCATTCAATATTGTGATTGTACCAAGATGCTGTTCGTACTAGTTAGTTTATTAACACGATGTCTCTTATTAGTCCATAGTGTTAAATTATTTACCTTATATTTCAAGATTGATGGAATTTGTTTGCTACTGCTTTTGTGTGGTTATGTCTTGGACACATGATAACTGTGGCAAGTTAGTTCAAAAAGTTCTCTCTTTTTTTCTTTCTTTTTTATAATCATTCATCCAAGACTTGGAAACATTGCAGTTTCTGTGGCATCTTGTGGTTGGAAGCTCACGTCTTGTTTGATACTTAATAGCCTTTGTAAATCATATGTTGCTTGATTCTTCAGAGCAAATTTTCACTGATGTGGTTGGAAGCCCATATTATGTTGCTCCTGAGGTGCTTCTCAAGCATTATGGTCCGGAAGCTGACGTTTGGACTGCTGGGGTCATATTGTATATATTGCTGAGTGGAGTGCCACCATTCTGGGCTGGTAAGTGTTCTTTGTTGCATGGTTTGAGCAGCATGGTTTTGTCAGCTCTGTGCTCAGTGTATTGAATTCTTCATTTGTTTGCATACTAGAAACTCAGCAAGGGATATTTGATCAAGTGTTGAAGGGATACATCGACTTTGAGTCAGACCCCTGGCCACTGATATCAGACAGTGCAAAAGATCTTATTAGGAAGATGCTTTGCTCTCAACCATCGGAACGCTTGACTGCTCATGAAGTGTTATGTATGTCTAATATTTCATTTATGTTGTGAACTTAAGCTCTTGAACCGTCTGATGTTAGTATGACCATAGGGACCGCTTTACTAGATTGCTGTTCGTTCTTCCTGTGTTCTGGTTACTGCATATGCAGGTGCATGTTGCAGCGTAACTATCTGCAAATTGCATGTGAATGTGTGTCTTTCTACCTTATAATTTGATTTCTTTCCAAGGGCGCATTCTGTTTTACTTTCCACATTAGCTGTGGTCAATTCATGATGACATCACCTTGTCAATTAGAGTTTGATCCTAGTAGTTAGTTTTATTATCAGACAATTTAACCCAACTGACAAGTCTTCTGAGAATTTTGGGACACATATGTTCATATTTGAGTGCTCTTAAATTTGGCTGCACAAGAGGGATAGACCTCCTTTTCCCCAATGTTCTCATCCCACCCCATCATCCCAAAGATTTGAAGCTTTCCACCAAGCCACATCCCTGTGGAATAGGAGCTAATTTAATCCTTTTTACAGAGTTCGTGATCTAGAAACTTACTACCTTTTTGTGCATTCACGATATCAGCAGTATTGTGGCTACGTTCCTCCTTGACTTGATGTTTCTACTCTGCTCAAGACCAAAAATCAAACTGAAAATACTTGTTTCATCAGGTCATCCTTGGATATGTGAAAATGGAGTTGCTCCAGATAGAGCATTAGACGCAGCTGTGCTTTCTCGTCTTAAGCAGTTTTCTGCAATGAATAAATTGAAGAAGATGGCTTTACGAGTAAGTACATGACATCTGGATTGAATTCTTGGAATGTCAGTGACACTCAACTAAGAATAGATAATTACTTTTGAGGCTCATCTTATAATATTGTGTAATATTTATCATTTCTACATTGGTATGTTTGAAGATAAATCTTACTATTCTTCTGTTATTCATGCTATTAGGTGATAGCAGAAAGCCTTTCTGAGGAAGAAATTGCAGGCTTGAGAGAAATGTTTAAGTCTATGGATACTGATAATAGTGGTGCAATAACATATGATGAATTAAAAGCTGGTTTGCGAAGATACGGTTCGACATTAAAAGA